>CATIWO010164432.1:0-19228 GCA_949673435.1 Macaranga tanarius
AAAATTCAAAAGTATAGAACAATTCATGTATTTCTCCTAATGGGGCAACAGTTACAGCCATGGGTACTTTGAATGAATGGAAAATACTTCATGGGAGTAATATTGGTAGTGTAGGGAGAAGCTCAGGTATGTCTGTTCAGCTTAAATGGTTAAAACTTGTACTTGGTTTCTTGAAGTATAATGTGGATGCTGCAGTTTTTGACTCTGACTAGGCTATGGGAGTTGGATGTATTCTGCGAAATGATGCAGGGAACTTTATTGTTTGTTTGTCTAAAGTATTGGAAGGATCTTTCTCGCCTAAGGAAGCTGAAACACTTAGTCTTAGAGAAGCAATTAATTGGGTGATTCAACTTCAATTTGCTGCTGTCATTTTTGAGACAGATGCAAAAGTGGTTGCTGATGCCGTTAATGGCACATCGATAGACCTGTCTGAATTTGGGTCTTTGATTGCTGCTTTCTACAATTCTACTAGTAGCAACTTCTCTGTTTCGTTTGTTAATCGACAAACTAATGTTGTTGCTCATAGCTTGGCTAGAGTAGCATGTTCTTATGCTAGTCCCACTGTTTGGTTTTCTCCTCCCGAGTTTGTGCGAGGAGCTATTGTAACTGATGCTGTTGGTTAATACATTTTCGTTTCCTTTCAAAAAAAAAAATGTATGTTGGCAAAAATATTAATTATTTTGGTCGAATTTTAAAAAGCAATTGAATTTGGTAAATAGACAAAAAAATTCTTGTTTGTTTTTCATTTCATTATATATGTTTGATTTGTGTTATTATTCAATGTTAAAATAGCAAAATAAAGTTGAGAAAATTCATGTACATCAAATTAAAACTGAGATATTTTTACATCGAGCGGCTTTAAAGTTTGTGAGTATGGTACATACTGATGCACTGGATCATTCTTCATTCAAAAAAAATTCTACCTGAAAAAGCTGACATGGATGATTATTAGCCGTCAGATTCAATGAACGATCAGTTGCAGAACAAAATACTGCCACGTCAACATAAAAACCCTTAATCGCGAATCACCATATAAATACTCGAAAACCTTCCCTTAAACCTCCTTTCTTCGACCGTCGCCTTCTTCCACCTTTCTTCTTCTTCTTCTTCTTCTTCCTTAAAACAATGCAAGGGCACCGCCCGCCCTTCCGGCCAGGCGGCAGCGGCGGAGGCGGAGGCTACCGCGGCAGCGGTCAACCACCACCACCTCCTCCTCCTCCTATTCCAAATATAGACCCTAATTTTGCCCTTCAAAACCCAAACTATTACCGATTTAACGTTGCCAACGCTCTGTACCAAAGCTATGCTCCTCCTCCTCCTCAACAACAACAACAACAACACAGCTTCAATGGCTATTTTCCTCTCCGCCCTCATCAAAACCCTAACTATCCTCTTCCTCAACGATTCCCTGTACCCCAACCTCGGCAACAGCAGCAACAAAACCATAACTTCCAAATTCAAAACCCTAATTTTTCGTTCCAGAATTCCGCTTTTCCTCAGCATCCAGTTCAGGATAAAGTACACAAACCTGTTGAAGAAGAGAGAGTTGGTCAGTTGTCCGATGAGGAGGCGCAGCAGCAGCAACAAAAACAGCCTCAGAAATCAGTTCCAATGCCTTTTCAAAATTTAAAGAGGGAAAAGAACCTGTCTAGTCAGCGTAGGAAAAATCTGAACCATGAGCAACAAGAGCTACTGGATAAAGTTGACCAAGCTGTGGAAAAGGCTTGGCGTGATCTTCTTGCAGCTGGAGAGAGTGTTTCGGCGTGGAAAGTGTCACAGGCTGCACTTGTTGCACTGCAGATTGATTCGTGGGGCTCATTGGGGTTCCCAATGCAGGAGGTTCCATCATTGTACCGGCTTATTCTCACTGAAGGAAAGGTAATTGATAGAAATAAAATGATATGTAGAAAATTACATGATATTTGTAAATTATGTCAAAGAGAAAGAATAACTGGAAATTTTTGTGCAAAATTAGTTTATGAGTTTAATCTTGGTAGCCAGATGATTTTAGTATTACATTTTTACCTTTTTGGTTTCATTGTTCTGTTTCAGTTAATGCTGCTCATAAGTTTAATTTTATTTACTCTACTATGACATGACTTTTATGATGAAATAATCAAATGAATTACACCGGAGATGAAATTTTTGATCTGAAGGCTTGGGCCCAGCTCTTTGTTGCTACACTGTCAATTTTTTTCTCCCTTTTGTATGTCCCTCTTTTTCTCTGATGTATGGCTACAACTGGATGCCGCTCTTAGTTTGGTTGTTGAGAAAGTGTATAAAGGAAAGGGATACTAAAAAGTTAAGGCCTTTAGCTCTTTTATTTCATTCTTGTTTGGAATGGTAGAACCTGGCCTATTTGAGATGGGGGTACATGCAAATCTAAGTTTTGGTTGGACTAAGATTTTCATCTTCCTTGAATAGAACATGAAAGAACTAGCAACAAATTCAGACAAAAGAACTTACTACAATCTTCTATGTACAATCTTTCCTCACCTTGGTTTGAATTTGTGACCTTTGTACCTGACAAGCAGTCTTACCATTGCACAAAGGGCTTATTCACTGTCTTTGTTGAAATTCATAGAAGTCCTCTAGGTTTGCTGAAACATCATGTGAAATGAAAAGAACAGCAGAAAAATTGAAGAATCTTTATATTTAGTCTAGAGGAAAAGAATCCCTTGGCCAATCTGGTGTTGTGATGTGGCTAATTCACAATTCTGGTAACTCTCAGTTGACAAACATGGTGGACTCTGCCGCTCAGGCTTTCTACAATTTAATTTTTTTTTTCCACACAATTAAAAAGGCTCTGGTGTCTAACGACAGGTTCACTAATTTTTATCACTTATTTGACTACTTTAGTTTGGCTTTTCATTTTCTTCAAGTTTGTCATATGCTCGTTCTGTTCTTCTATGTTCTAACACTATCTAAATATCTATGCACATGTTCCAGTTTTTCACTTCTTTTTTGTGGTTTTGGTTTTTCAGATTAATGCGTTTATTCATTGCTTTGTTGCGGTCCGGAGAATTACATCACTGTATGATTTGGAGGTATCAATCTGCGAGAATGAGGGTATAGAGCAGTTTGAAGAACTGGAATTGGGCCCTTTGTTGCGACATCCATTGGTCTTGCATTATTTTTCAGTGAATTGTGATGAAACTGAAGTATTGAAGATAACCACGGAGGACATTATTATGAGCCTTCATGAGTATATGGGTACTTTTAAGGAAAAAGATATTGTTGCTGATGAATTTTTGGATTTCATTGCGAACAAGTGGTCTGTCAATGGGAAAGGAAATCTTGGTGTGCGTGTCCAAGGTTTGGGGTGCGTATTCTTGAGTTATTTTTAGTTTCCTTCCTTTTATGTTCCTAAGCATGCATTTTATTTGGTACTATCTTTCCAAATTTTCTTTCCAACATTTTCTATGTTGACCAAATCTTAGAAACCAAACTTTGTTACATGTGTTAGAGCACTGTGATAGGAAATGATTCAACTTTTTTGAAGTGCAAACTGAAGTTTGTTATAGTAGTTTTCTATCTTTTACTAGAAGTTCATTGGTCTTTTGTTTTTTATTTGTGATTAGTAGTCTATGAATAATTGCACATTTTATAATTGCAATTATGTAATGCATGTTTCTTTTGCTTTGGCTAAGGTTTAGATGGTCTTATGATACATTTTCTTTCATTTGAGAAGCCCAGTTAAGTTTATGTTTGTTTACATTCTTCTAACTTCTGTGGGCACAGGATGCATGTTAAGTTTATTCAGGAAGCCAAGAGATCTAAAAACACAACTCTGCAAAAATGTCTATCGTCAATAAGGGCATCAGCAAATGGATCTAATACTAGACTTCATGAGCGTCCTCTTTTTTCCTCACAAAAAAGGGACCTGGATGAACGTTTTTCGGCCATCTCTCAACGTATTGAATCTTTTGGCTCAGTACATAAGGATTTCCAGGGAAAGCACATAAGATTTGATTCATCTAGCTCAGAAGATGAAGACAGTAATGATAGCACTCATGAAAATAAAGCGACCAACATTGGTGAGAGGAGCCATTCCTCTTTACAGAATGTCGGTAGTACTGATAAGGTGAGTAGCTGTCCTTACCCATCTGCAACTGAAGAATTGTCACGTCTGGGTTTGAAAGGTGAAAGGGATAGCCAATCTGCTCCTCTTAGTGGCACATTAAAGCGCAAAATGAGCAGATTGCGTGCAAGGAAGAGAAAATTTGAATATCTAAGCTGCATGGCCTCTGCACCTTCCAAATTGCTTAAAGGAGACAGTGAGAGCCACCGTATTCATCCATTTAAAGATGGAAATAAGACTGAGGCTAGAGCCTTAAGGGAAAAGGATTTCTCACTATCTAATAATTCCATAGAAACATTCATCATAACCTGGAAGGATGCATGCAAAGAGAATTCTTTAAATGAGGTAAGTTGATTTTTTAGCATTATAACAACATTACCTTTGTTGGTTGTATCGATAGTCTTTACTCAGTTCCATTCACCACATCTAAGATATACTTTTTTGGATTCCTGTCATGTTCATTTGTGTTGATAAGGATGTTTTTATCAGTATATGCTAGCTCCAAAAGAAAAAAAAGATTCTGTAGGACCACCTAAGTTGCAATATTTGCATGTGTACATTTTTTTTAAAAAAAGTTTTCCTCATGTTGATTGACTGGGACATTATTGGATGCCTTTACGAATTTTATAAAATCTAAACTAGCACAATGATTTGAAAAAACTTTAAAATTGAAATTTTGATTTTGGCACTATAACTACTTGGATCATCTGCCTTCTTCAATTCTCCTCTCCTTTTCATCTTTTTCCTTTGTAAACTTTGGTAAGAAATGAGAAATGATCTTATATGGCATCAAGGGAGTGTTAGAGTTACTTTTCAATTTGAAATTGATCAAAGTGTAACCCAGTATGATTATAGACAAAAAAAGATCATAGGTTGTAAATGGAGTTGAGAGAGGATAATTCTTTCAATCAAGTTTTCATGAAGTTAATTTCATTGAGAATTTTTGTGGATTAAGGTTTCTTAGTCAACGTGTAATTTCAGGCAGAGGTGCTTCCTGCATGGTGCTTGTTGCATATTAGCATTTAAACAGTTTTGACTTGTGATTTGGGATATGGGTTCTCAATATATCTTGGTTGTTTTTGGGCCTTGCCAAGGTTAAATCATTTTCCCATGAAGGATTGTGTTCTTTTGTAGTTTTCTCAGGGCAATTCTTTACCCTATATGATCTAGTTTATATTTTTCCTTTAATCTTTTTCCTCCTTGTCGCTTGTTTCTAGTAGATGAAATTTAAAAGATGCATCAAAACATGTGTTTCCTAGTTTATAGTTTTCCTTTGTTGCTTTCTGATAACTGTTGAGGAGCACATGAATGTAATAAGATAACTGACCTCAGTGGATGAGTTGCAATTTATGTATGGTAGCCTACATGTTACCTCTTCCAACAGCATTCTGTTGTTTTGATGTGAATATCACTGCATGTGGTTTATGCAATTATGTCATGTGTGGAGCATACTTGTAGTGTTTGTTGGTGTTGTTATGTTGCTATTTGCCTCTTGCATGCTTCATTAATTATTGGTATGGCATTCGTAGTGACTTTGTGGATTTTCATGCCCTATTGGTCCTTTTAATTTCTTATCAATGTTGGAAGTGCATTTCTCAGTGGATATATATATATTTTTTGCTTGTAGGTTCTTGAGAAAATGGTTAATTTTTATAAACCTCTGGAAGTTCGAGATGGGAAAAAGATCAAATCAACATTTTCTTCATACCCGAGCATTGGATTAGTTAATGTCGCTGTAAGTTGATCATGGTAGATTTAATTATCGTCATCATGGTACACGACAGTGATGTTTATATGTAAGAATGTTGTACAGTATGTTACTTTCCCCATTTTATGCATGCTTATTTTCATAGGACATAGGAAATTGAAGGGGAAATATAGTGGTATATGGAACTAGCAAAAATAGTCTTATCAGTCATAGATCTTTCTGAAAATGTTGCATTTAGCTAAGTGCAATGGAGGAAATGGATCCATATAGCAAGGTTCAACTAGTTTGAAATTGAGGTTCAGTTGAGTTGAATATTGCAGTTGGTTTGGTGAATGAGCAGAAGTAATGGCTTGTGTTAATATTAGATGTAATTTTTATTGTAGGACTTTGAGTCATTTACTTCTTAATTAATTGTTAATGCTATTGGCTTTGGTAACCAACTTCCATGTCCTTTTGGATCACTTATTATTGGAGCCAATTTATGCAAGTTCAATGGCACATAAAAGGTATGCTTGACTTGGTTAGAGATCTTAAATTTGGGGCTGGTCTTGATTCAATCCATATGTCATGGAAAACATAAGTATAACTGCATTAGTTTTCTGTGCCTTTTGCTTTTCTGTCAAAATTTATTTGCCTATTGTCAACTTCTTGGCAGACCTAGTGAAACACTAAGACATGTATTGGTAAATTTTCTCTGTCAAAAAGATAAAGTTTAGAAAAGGTGCTAGTTAATTGTTCATGAGGTATGCAGTAGATAACCTGCGTGATACAAAAAGGTTGATGAGTGGTGCTTTTCAGTTGTACTTGTTGAATTTGGTGCTTCCTCCTTTCTTCTTCTTCTCTCTCCCTCTCTTTTCTTTGGGTTTTCATTTACCCTTTTGTATTGCATACGCCATATCTGATTTCTCCTTTGTTTATCCAGGGCCTCAGTTTTATTTGGAAGCTGCACATCTCTTGTTTTATTTGTTGTTCTTTTTCAAATGTGTAGAATCTTAGGCCTTGCTTTTACTGCTTATTTTTTCTATTCTATGGTATGCTATGATCTTTTCAACTTTACTTGTGCACAGTAATGTCTTAAAGAGGTCTATTTATGTGTTCTCAAATGGCAAGAGTAGAGTTTTATAAAGTGACTGCAATCGGAATGTTATCATTTTTACTCTTTACATCTCAGTTACTGTTTTGTTTTTAGGTGTTGAACAAAATTTATGTTGCTTCTGCTCTTTTAGGGGGTTGACAATTCCAATTTCTTATTTGCTGTGGTGTGTGTATTTGAGATGTTGGATATTAAGCAAAACCGCTTTATCAAATTTTTAGGTGATGGCTATGAAATCTGGAATGTTGGATAGCATCTATGATGCTTTCCAATCTGTAAACCAGCATGAATTACCCAGCACCGTTTCTGAATATGAAAGCATTAATGTTGAACCAGCTGAAAAGCATAGAGCAGTTGTCCCCTACTGCAGTCTGCTGCAAACACAGAGTGAGTAATATTACTTTTCAGCACCAGAGGCTTTACTGCATTTTACAGATGTGTGGTTGAATGGCAACTGTTTTTATTTCTTCTTTTTTCCCCCTTTTTTCATGCTGTAGTCTTTGTCACATAAGTTATTTTTGTAAAAAATAATCAACAAATAAAAGGTTTTGGATGCAAACATAATTAATAAAGCAAAAGTCTTAGGTCAAAAACTTATAAAACATATCATATCCTATAATTGGTGGAGAGACTTCTAAAAAATTTTTATTGAGCCCCGTTTTGGCTCATTAGCATGTATTAGAGCCTAGCACTCTATCTTGAATGTGCTTTTTATCTATATTGTATGGAGAAATTTTGTGCAAATATTGCTTCTCTGTCAAAGTTTTTGCATAGAATTTGCTGCCCTCTCACTGTTTAATAGGCCTAACAGGTGTTTCAGCTGAAGAGATTCTCGAAAAGATTACTACGTATTACAAGAGTGATCACGAATTTCAGAGGAATGGCAAATTGCTTGTGGAAGAAAAATTTATTTCCTTGAAGAAACTGTGTAGCTGTGAGTTCTGGCTGCTTGACCAATTTGGTATTAAGGAATTTAAGCTCCTTGGTCATGGGGAATTTCTTATTTTCTTAGAGAAACATTCTTCCCTGTTACCTGCTGAACTCCAAAAGCTCTTTGCTGCTGATGTATATGAAAAGCCACCTCTGGAGGTTTCCATGCTCCAGCATCAGTTGACATTTTTAGTGTCACAAGCCTCAAATAATTTATCGGAGAATGAAATAATATCCAAACAGATGATTTCTTCATTACTTATAAAGCAATTTCCTCTACTTTGTTTAAAAGTTACAGAAAATAGCTCAATTGAAGAGTTTCTAAAGATCGTGGGTGAATATAAGAGTAATGTAATTTCAAATTGTGTCCAGTTTTCTGCTACATTGTTAGGAGAAAATTATACTGGAAAAATATTCAAGGAAGACCATACAGTGGAAACTGCTGCAATAAGAACTGACAGTAGCCAGAAGATGACTACGTTTGAATTCATGACCTCCCAGAAAGCAATAGAAGTTTTGCTTAGGGCACCAATGTTATCCAATTTGAACTCATGGTCACATTGGGACCTTGTATTTGCGCCCTCGCTTGGACCTCTTGTAGGCTGGTTGTTGAGTGAAGTGAATGCCAAAGAATTATTGTGTTTGGTCACAAAAGATGGTAAGGTGATTCGGATTGATCAGTCTGCCAATGCAGATTCGTTCTTGGAAGCCACACTTCAGAGGTCATCTTTCCAAACAGCAGTCAAACTGTTATCCCTCTTATCATTGGCCGGAGGGGAAAAGCATGTCCCTCTGTCCCTTCTAAAATGTTATTCACGCCGTGCATTTGATATCATTTTGAAAAATCATTTTGAAAATATGGATGTGCAGGACAATAAGAATTGTTTGTTGCACAGAAAAGCAGTTGATAAGGTTGCTAATAATTTAAGTGCTCCATTATGTAAGAATTCAATTAAAATGAATCAGGTGGTGTCTACTGCTTCAAGATTTGTACTCGATTGTCTTGGTTATCTGCCTTCAGAATTTTGTGGTTTTGCAGCTGATGTATTGCTTTCTGGGATGCAATCTGTCATTAAAGATGCCCCTTCAGCCATTTTGTGTGAATGCAACCAAAAAGAGCGAATCATGCTTCATGAAATTGGATTATCTATCGGTATAGTGGAGTGGATTGAGGATTACCACACATTTTGTTCGGTCAGTAATACCGACTCTTTCACATCTTCTGAGCTATTACCCACACAAGTTTCTAGACCTGTGGAAAGCACATGCTCAAGGTATATGGAAAAAACTCTGGATTTATATTCTTGTGGCGATGAGAAATCAATTGTTCATCTTGGGGAAGATGAGCATAATGAGGGAAGTACAGAGTCTAGTCTTATAATTCAAGGTGCAACAGTTTCCAGTGATGCAGCAGACAATGATTATGCAGAAGAATATTCCGAGATGAACAAACAGAAGGATGCGGCCCTGGTAATTGAATCTATTAGGAGAGATGAATTTGGTTTGGATTCAAATCTTCCGAGCACAGAGTGCAGCATGTTGAAAAAACAACATGCTCGCTTAGGAAGAGCACTTCATTGTCTTTCTCAGGAATTATACTCTGAGGATTCTCATTTTCTTCTTGAGCTGGTAAGCGGTATATCTTTTCTTCTCCCTTTTTCTTGTTCTCACACAGAGTTCTGTGCACAAGGGTTTTATAAATTTAGTTATCTGATGATTGCAGTATGGAAATTTATATATTGAGCCTTCTCTTTTGTTCCATTTTGTCTCTTCTCTCATTTTTTTTTTCTCTGGGATGTAGAAGTTCTTTATTGTGCTGAAAAATTTGTCACTTTATGTTGCCTGTGGACTTCAGCTTTCAAATTTTGTTAGCTTAATAATAAAGACATTCATGAGACTTCTAGGTTTTCTGAACAAAGGTTTCTACTCCCAGTGATAGTAGGGGGTGAACTACAAGGCTTTGTAACTGATAATTCCCAGCTAGGCCAGCTAAGAATGTCTTGATTTGTCAAAATCGCAATAGTCTTTATATTTTTTTCCCCTTTATGTTGGATTTTCTTTGTTCAAGAAACAAGTAGACAGCAGAAATCAATCTGGTAATTGGCCTAGTTATGCTAGTTAAAACTGGTATCTGCAAGAATATACAACAGCTTATGGTCACACCTAGGTATTATCTCCTTCCTTTTTGGAAAATTTTCCTATTTACAACAAAAGTCATGAGGAAATTAACTACTTTTTGCTTTTTGTAGATGATTTTGTGGGATCTGTTTCACATGATCTATCCTTAAATGTTCCATTGCATTTCTTCTGACAAAATGGAGGTTGGACATGAAGGGGAGTTGGCTAACAAAAAAAGACTGCCAGAAGTTGCAGCCATCAATAGGGCTGTGCAATCAGTTGGTTTGGTTTTCCAAACTGACTGATATGTTTTTTAATTTAAAAACCAAATCAGTTTTTAGTTAATTGAATTTCAGAAAAAAAAAAGTGTGTTTGGATTTTTGAACCTAGGACCTCAGGGACCAAAATTATTATATATACATATATATATGTAATAATTTTGGTCAGTTCGGTTTTTCAGTTTAAATCAAAAATTTTGGTTCTTTGAAAATAGAAACCGAACCAAACCAAATTTGTTGGTTTTTGGCCCGTTTCTGTTGTTGCTCACCTCTAACTAGCAAGATACGCATTTCAATTTGCTATAAGGTCTAGTTATAGGAATCTAGACTTCAATGTATTTGCTACAAGGGCTAGCTATAGGAATCTAGACTTAATTGTAGTTTGCAATATTCTTATAGAAATATTGAGGGAAATTTCCACCCCGCAGTTATCTGCTAAAATAGATATGTACAAAGCATTTTCATCGGTATAATAAAATTTGACCTATCAAGTTATCAACTAGATTGAAGATGTCATTAAAATTGCTACTTGCACATGTGGTCCAACACAATAAATGGTGTTGCTCTTCTAAATTTCAAGCGGTGTATGGGCTGAAGTCGAATAAGCTCTATGTGTGGTCTGAAGTGGGATAACATTTATGAATCTATATTTTAGTTATTATATATTGGGAAACCAAAACTGTGAGTTGTCTCTTGTTCATTAGATCTGTAGGGCGTTTTTGTATTTTCTGATAAATTTGTTGTATGGTATGTTCTTAATCCCTTGAAAAATGTTGCATCAGGTTCAAAATGCAGATGATAATATTTATCCAGAAAGCGTGGAACCGACTCTCACATTTATTCTTCAAGATTCAGGTATTGTTGTTTTAAATAATGAGCGAGGCTTCTCAGCTCAAAACATCAGGGCTCTTTGTGATGTTGGGAGTTCAACCAAGAAAGGATCTGGCACTGGGTACATAGGGCAGAAGGGGATTGGCTTCAAATCAGTTTTTCGGGTATGTTCCTTTCTCTCCCACCCAATCTGCCCCTGAACCCAAACCCCAAGCATCAAGGTTAAGAAAAATCTTTGATACGGGTCAGGAATTTCTAGCACAATTCATAGGACACCAGTGATAGGATTTGGTAATGAGCCAACATTTGTCTAGTGGTGAATTCTGTTTGGTGTATAGGCTTTTTCTCATATTCTGTCTAAGATAAGGAAATTAAAATGCTTGATAATATAAAATTTTGCTCAAGGGCACTTCTGACTTTCGTTTCCTCAGATTGAGATTGCATTTTCATGGCAATTGTTTTTCCTAGGGACGGAAAGCATGGACATTTGTATCTCAAAGAATCTAATATTGCTAGACTGTAATATTCAACCTAATAGAGAGTGTATTTCTTTGCTGTCATTTCTTGTATTTATTTAGCTATCAGTGATTTTGTTGATTTGTAAATGTTGTACCCACAGCATAGAAGTCATTGTGCAATTATTAACTGATACTATTGAGTGATCCTATAAACGTTTTAAGGGGAAAATTACTCTTTTGTTATAACATCAAAACTGCCTCCAAGTCTCATTCGCTTTTCTGCAGTCCTAAAATTTCTTCTTTTGCATATCCTTTTTGACAGCCAAAAAAAAGCTCCTCATTCTTTTTGCAAACTGGCATTGAATACCGAATCAGGAACAGGAAATTTACTTAATTCCTCCTCTTTAATTCTTTTGCTTTAACTCTATTACACAGCCATGCTGATTGTCCCTGCTGGCAGTAGTTAAACCTCCTTTAAATTGATTGAATAGGTGTTGGCATTGTAATGTGAGTGTTCTCTTTCAGTTTGCTCCTTAAGTCATTTACATCTTGGCTAGGCAAGTTCTGAGATCCAAAACTTAACAAGATTTCTAAGATGCCAACACTCATAAAATCACTGGCAGATTTCATATTCATTGTGCATTTACAGTTGGTATTTGGTATTTATGAACATCGAATAGAGAGCATTTTTGTGCTTTCCTTTCATTTTTTCGGATGTACGTCCTTGTATCAATTGTTTATTAGATATTTACCAAAATTCTTGGCTGCATTTTGTTGTCCCCTGGCCCTCTTCATTTCTGCTTCTTCCAATTCTTCATCTCATCTGCTACCTCTGGCTTATTCACACCACCAATTACATGTATATTTGGCATTCGTATTATTAATATATCATCTATTCTATATTTTTTAACTGCAGTAGGGATTTTTTTCTTTTTTTTAATTTTCACACATGCACAAACATATCTGTATGTGTATGTATAATTGCCATAGATCATATAACTTCTGTTATGTATTTTACATGGAGCTCCTGACTCTATAGACATCATAGGTAATTGGATTTGCTTATGAACAAAATGCTGCTAGGGTTCTTGTACTATAGAATTAAAATCATGGCGAAATACGGTTATTCAAATGTAATGGAGAGTGCCAATCAGGCCTACCCTGATTGGTCTCGCCATACTCTTTAAAGTTGTAATGAGTTGAGGAGCCGATTGATCTTGGTTCATGGCCCCCTTTCCACCAATATGGTGTGCTTTTGTCGCCGGTATGTTTTATTATCATGATCAACAGCTCCAATAACCCATGTGATCTGTTGCAATACCATGACCCATTTGGTGTGAATTATTCACCTTTGTGTATTAAGTTACAGATGAAAGAGGGTTACTCTGTTGTGTGTCTCATGGCCCCATCCCCTAATAGATTGCATGAGAAAAACCATAAAATCACTTCTTTTGACTTTAAATTTGTTATTATGAATTATAAGTTGAGAAAGTCAGCATTTATGTGTCTGGCATCATTATTTATTTATTTATATTTATTTCCTCATAAATCGTCTTTTGGTCTCTTTTGCAGGTAACTGATGCTCCACAGATTCATTCCAATGGTTTTCATATTAAGTTTGACATAAGTGAGGGACAAATTGGTTTTGTTTTGCCCACAGTTGTTCCTGCTTGCGATGTTGACTTGTTTAGCAGGCTGGTGTCTAGTAAGAGTAGTCAAATGGACAAAAAGCATTGGAACACTTGCATTGTGCTTCCTTTCCGATCAAAATTATCAGAAGACACTGCTATGAAAATGTTTTCGGATCTTCATCCTTCTTTACTACTATTTCTTCATCGCCTTCAATGTGTTATATTTCGAAACTTGCTCAGTGATTCATTGCTTGTAATGAGAAAAGAAATTTTGCAAGATGGTATTGTAAAGGTTTCTTGTGGAAATGATAAATTGACTTGGCTTGTTGCATCTCAGAAGTTGCAGGCGCATACTAGCCGTCCTAAAGTTCAGACAACTGAAATTGCCTTAGCATTTACTCTGGAGGAGTCAGATAGTGGGGATTACCGTCCACGTTTAGACCAACAACCTGTTTTTTCTTTTCTGCCTCTAAGAACATATGGTCTGAAATTTATTCTCCAAGGCGACTTTGTTCTGCCTTCATCTAGAGAGGAAGTAGATAAGAATGATCCCTGGAATGAGTGGTTGTTGACAAAATTTCCTGGTTTGTTTGTAAGTGCAGAGAGATCATTTTGTGCTCTTTCTTGTTTTAGGGATAATCCAGGAAAAGCTGTGTCAGCTTTTATGAGTTTTGTTCCGCTTGTTGGGGAGGTGCACGGTTTCTTCTCGGGCCTCCCTATATTGATTGCTTTAGAACTGAGAAGGACAAGTTGCCTTCTTCTAGAAGGGTGCAATTCTAATATGGTTCCTCCATGCAATGTTCTGAGAGGTTGGAATGAACAAGCTCGTGATCTTCTACCTGATGGCTTACTTCAAGAGCACCTTGGTCTTGGATTCTTAGATAAGAATATAGTCTTGTCTGATTCACTTGCAAGGACACTGGGTATTGTGGAATATGGACCTGAAATTTTAGTAAAATTTATGACTTCTTTATCTCGCAACAAAAGTGGCCTAAAGTCCATGGGACTTGGTTGGTTATCTTCTTTACTAAATGCTATTTATACCATGCTTTCCCATTCTTCTGGAGCAACTGATCTCATGGATAATCTTCGGCAGATTCCATTTATTCCACTTTCAGACGGCACGTACAGCTCATTGGATGCGGGTACAATTTGGTTACATTCTGATGTTTTAAGTGCTGGATTTGATGGTGCACAGGAACTTGAGGCTTTCCCACAATTATATGCTAAACTTCGGACTGTAAATACTGCCCTCTTTTCTGCATCAGCAGCTGATGGGACTTTAGTGGATAATAGTGCTAGGATGCTTCTGAAACTTGGTGTTCAACAGCTTTCTGCACATGAAATTGTGAAGGTTCACATTTTACCAGCTATATCTGATGACAAAATCATTAATAGAGTCAAGGGTTTAATGACAGATTATTTATGCTTTGTAATGTTCCACCTACAATCTAGCTGCCCTCATTGTTGTGTTGAAAGGAAGTACATAATATCCGAGTTACAAAATAAAGCCTGTGTATTGACAAATCTTGGATATAAAAGGCTTTCTGAAACACCTATTCATTTCAGCAAAGAATTTGGAAATCCTATCGATATTAATAAATTGGTTAATGCTGTTGATATGCAATGGCATGAGGTTGATGTCACCTATTTGAAGCATCCAGTAAATGATTCACTCCCTGATGGGCTGATGAAGTGGAGAGTATTTTTCCAGGAAATAGGTGTTACAGATTTTGTGCAAGTTGTTCAAATCGAGAAAAATATTTCTGATTTACCTCATACTGTTTTGAAGAATATTGGATGGGATACAGAGCTTATTTTGCCTGGATCAGTTGCCAAAGATTGGGAATCCTCTGAATTAGAACAAATATTGTCTCTATTGTCCATGACTGGTGATAGGGCATGTTGTAAATATCTTTTAGAGATTCTTGACGCGCTATGGGATGATAATTTTAGTGATAAAGCTACTGGTTACTGTAATTTAAAATCTAGTGTTGACAACAGAACCTTCAATTCTACCTTTTTAAGTAGCATTCATGAAGTTCAATGGGTAGTGTCGACTATGGATAATGAACTCCACTTTCCTAAAGATTTATTCCATGATTGTGATGTGGTACGCTCTATCTTGGGTAGTTCTGCTCCATATGCTTTTCCAAAGGTATGATATTATTGTTAAATGAATTGTTTGACTTAGAATATGTGAATCCCACTTAAATCACAATGCTGCCTGGTATTATTTGTGTAAGAATGAGTTTATAAGTGGTTTTTCAATATGATTCTTCACTTTGTACAGGAACGAATAAACATATTGATTGTGAGAGCCAAGTAATTATGGATCAAACGCCTTATTGCCTCCAATCAATTTGTGACTTATCGTAGGAGATCAAATTATAATGCTATACTTTGAAGGAATGTACATCATCATGAAATAGAGTTATTGCTTACAGATCCCTGTATAAGTGGATCTGCATAAAAGATAAGGATGAAAATGAAAACCTGTCTGTTGTAGAACTTACTGATGGAAATGATAACATATTATATATGTGGCTTTGCATGACTTTTTCTGCTATTTTCTATTTGGAACAGGTGAGAAGCTCAAAGTTGTTGAGTGATATTGGCTTTAAGACCAAAGTTACTGTGGATGATGCTCTGGAAATTTTAAAAGTGTGGAGGGAATCAAAAACCCCTTTCAAGGCCAGGTATTACATGAATATTTCCATAAGATGTAGCTAGGTAATTATGTGTATTACAAAAATGAGGAGATCATCTTATTTATTAGCGTTTTTACATGTGCTTATGATTCTGTATATTCCTCTTTTTTTCTTATGTACTTGAGTTGCTTTTGTTTAACTAAATGTGGTTGGCTGGATATTTTTTGAGCAATTCTCCTTTGTTCCACTGATAGCTTATTTGTTTTCATGTTATGTTAAGTCTCTTATGTATGTTTATGTACATTGGTATCTCTTGTGAGGTAGAATTCTGCTTTGTCACTGAAATGTCATTGCCCTGTGCAGTATAGCACAGATGTCCAAATTATACAGATTTATCTGGGATGAAATGGCTGCTTCAAAGAAGGAAATATCAGAGGCACTCCATTTGGTACCTTTTATTTTTGTTCCATATGAAAATGGTTTGGGGCGTGAGGATTTGGTATCTGGTGTGTTCTTGTCATCTGAAGAAGTTTATTGGCATGATCCAACTGGCTCTGTTGACCATATGAAGGAGATTCATCCACAGTGTGGGTTGACAGATTTGCCTCACCGTTCCTTGAGCAAGACGTTATGCAATGTTTATGCAGGACTCCATGACTTTTTTGTTAAAGAATGTGGAGTACTTGAGGTCCCTTCTTGCCATTGCTATTTTGATATTCTAAAACAGTTGTCAAATGTTGCTTTGCCTTCACAGGCTGCTGGTATGGTAAGTCACTAACTTCAAAGGAGCATGATTTTGAAACAATGAAGTTGTGTTGCAATTTAAGAGTTTCCTTTTCTTTTAGGTTTTGCAAGTCTTTTTGAAGTGGACTGATGAGCTGAAATGTGGACTACTAAGTAATGAAGATATCATTTATATGAAAGAATGTCTTCAGAAAGTGGAATGTACAGTACTTCCCACTGTACAAGATAAGTGGGTTTCTCTACACCCTTCATTTGGTCTCGTGTGCTGGTGTGATGATAAGAATTTGAAGAAGATATTTAAGGATGTAGACAATATTGATTTCCTGTACTTCGGCAATCTTAGTGACTGTGAAGAAGATATGCTTCGAACTAAAGTCTCTGACCTCATGCAAAATTTGGGGATTCCTGCTCTATCTGAGGTAAGTTACTGAATTGGCCTTGGACTGCCTTCTCCCCCACCCTTCCTTTATTGGTTGGGCCACTCTTCTGTTTCTATAATTCTTGCTTTTAACTTGTCAATATAGCGATGTCTTATGACTATATTTTCACTTCACAGTTTACATTGAGTATTAGAACATGAAGCACAATTATTCTTGACATCTTCAGTTGCACGCTAATAACTGATGTGTATAAAGAAGTACATGATGCCAAATGATGACCCATTGAACACAACCCTTCTCCTTCTCTCTGCATGTTTGATGGATAGTTATTTCTTTTTTTTTTTCCCCAAGTTGAACAGGGAGGGGTTCAAACCTTACATTTTTTAGGTAGACGCACAACAGGAGTGCTATTTGGTTAACATATGATGGATTCTTATTTGAGCTATCATACACTTTTGGATTTGTCTATTAATCCTGATGACCATAAAAAAAAAGGATTCTTTTCTTGTGAAAACCAAGGTGATGCTTCAATATGTTGTCAATCAAAAAATAATGGTGATGATTTTCATTTAAGATTCCATCAAAAAATACTGGTGATGATTTTCATTTAAGATTCCATGTCATTTCTTTCATTGTTTATGTTATTCTCTTCCTTTTCTGATGCATATTTCTTCATACAGATCATAAGTCGCGAAGCAATATACTATGGTCCAGCAGACTGTAGCTTCAAAGCTTCATTGATTGACTGGATTCTTCCTTATGCTCAGCGCTATATTTGCAATATGCACCCTGAGAAATATTTCCAACTTAAGCAATCTGGATTCAATAACATAAAGCAGCTAAAGATTACTGTTGTTGAGAAGCTATTTTACAAGAATGTCATAAGAAGCTGTGGCAGTGCATCTAAGAAGCGTTATGAATGTAGCTGTCTTCTGCAGGTATGAAACAGAGTCTCGTCTCTTTTCTCTAGAGGTTTCATTTTTCTGATTAGAGTGGCTGTTTATGCCCGCAAACTGTGGTATTTGAAACTAGCTGTATTTGTTGTCACTTGATTTCAAGAATGGATGTCTAAACTTTAGAAGTGATGGTCTGAGAGAAGTCATTCAATGAGATAATTCAGCGAACTGGTCTTGGATCAAAATTATATTCCTTGTGATTTTATTTTCAGGGTAATATTTTGTACACAACTTCAGATTCAGATTCACATGCTGTGTTTTTGGAGCTTTCTCGATTGTTCTTTGATGGTGCTCCAAATTTACACTTGGCAAATTTTCTTCATATGATCACAACCATGGTGGAATCTGGCTCCACTGAGGACCAAATAGAGTTCTTCATTGTGAACAGCCAAAATATGCCAAAGCTTCCTGATGACGAAATTGCTTGGTCACTTTCTTCTGTTTCTTTGTCGACTGAAAATGATGAAGCATTTCAGGTAGGTGCTGCATCAGCTACTAATGAGCACAAGATCTCAAAGTCCAAGAGGAAAGTGGGAATCAGCTCTAATTGGCCACCAGCTGATTGGAAAACTGCACCAGGTTTTGCATATGCACGTGCCAGTGGTTTTAAAACCCAGGCTGTTTTATCACATCCTAACAGTTCAGATAGGAGTGAGCAGGATGATTCAAAGGACATGGTCACAGTCGAACAAAAAAATACCTCAGTGCCAATTGTAGTTGATGGTGATTGGATTATTGAAGAGAACACGGCAGGACTGATGTTAGCAGACTCTGAAAATCTGGATGGTCATCTTTCTCATTCTTGCAGTCAGCCTCTAAATGTGGATAATGCATCTGACCCTGCTGACTTACCTCTCGTGTCTGACAGACGTGAACCAAATTCTTCTAGATATTCCTACAGAGAGAAGTTGAATACTGGGACACCTGATGCTGCACAGTTACAGCTTACTGGAAGACTTGGAGAACGCATTGCTTTCAAATATTTAACTGAAAAATTTGGTGAGAATGTTGTGAAGTGGGTTAACAAAGACAATGAAACTGGGTTACCTTATGATATAGTTATAGGGGAGGAGGGAAATGGTAGGGAATACTTTGAAGTAAAAGCAACAAAATCTGCAAGGAAGGACTGGTTCATGATAACAACGAGAGAATGGCAATTTGGAGTTGAAAAAGGTGAATCCTTTAGCATTGCTCATGTTCTTATTGGAAATAATACAGCAAGGGTCACACTATACCGAAATCCAGTAAAACAATGTCAGAGAGGCAAGTTGCAATTGGTTGTTATGATGCCAAACTAGGAATACACTCATATGCAAAGAGGATTTATTTGCTGCATGATGTGTCTCAAGGGATCTTAGTTTGCCTGACT
>CATIWO010164465.1:0-19614 GCA_949673435.1 Macaranga tanarius
CCTCTACTGACGAGAAATGGGCTTGATCTGGTTTGGGCTGAAAGCTTTGGTTTATGGGCTGGGTTAGGTGTTTTAGGTTTGCCAGGTGAGTTTTGGGCTTTTCCAAATGGGTCTGAATCCAATCCTTCATCAATCTGGGCTTAAATGCAAACTTTCATCATTGGACTTTGGCCTCGCGGGCCAGGCTGGACCTCATGTCCACAGTTATAATCCAAATTTTTTATAAGATCATTAAGGTATTCTTTAATTTCTACAAGATCATCTAAGGTATTCTTCATCAAATTTATATTTGATTCAACTTTAAGCTATAAATCCCTTGAATAAAGTTATTTCAATATCATCAAAATGTGTTTTTCCTCAAATACATATTTGATTCAAGATCAAGCTATAAAAGCCTTTGAATCGAATTGTTTCAAGATCAAACTTTAAAACCCTTGAAGCACATAGTTGTTGCTAAATTCAAATCGGATAATCTAAATTCTTTATAAAAATTTTTTTTATTAGAGATTGTAATCCGCTTCTCAAATTTAATAAAGTTCTCAATTTATTCATCAATTTTCTTGTTTGATTTTTTATATACGAAATTTATGTGTGTAATAGTATTTAAAACACTTTATTCTACAAACTAATATTAAAAAATTATTTTAATTTCACAATTGTATCTTGAACCATATATAATATAAGTGAAAATATTATTAATCAAGTCATAAACATAATTTTTAAGAAAATTTATGTATAGAAAAAAAGCGAGAAAAAGTATTTTAATTTTTTTTTACTTTTTTTGTATTAAATAATCAAAATAAACTTCAAAAAGTTTCACATTACTGTATTAATCTTAATATGTTAAGATTAATAAAATTTAATAAAAATGTCAACTACAATAATTTAAAATAACATTTACATAAAAATAATTTTTTCACAAATTTAGAAGTTAAATAAATTTTTAGAATTATATACATTTATGAATGTAGTGGTTATTTGAAATTTTATATATATATATATATAGTAAATTATAAAAATATAAATAAGTCATTTAAGAGTAATTTTTAAAGATTATTATATGCATTTTAGTAAAATATAATTTATCTAAAAGAGTAAATAAATAATATTTGAAATGATAATTTTAAAATACAAAAAAAAAATGAAAACATATCTATGTGAAAAAGTATAATTTAAAAATAATAAAAGTTAAAAATAATTTGACTTTAATAATAATGAATGGCACAAAATAAAGATAACTCTATATATATGACTTTGACAAATTTTAATATTCAGATTGAATTTTAAATACTATGATTATTTTAGTTATTTGAAATTTTATAGTTTTAAATATTTTAAAATTATTGATTTTTTTTGTTTAAATTCAAATTCAAATATATTAATATAATTAATTCAAATAAAAAAATTAATTAGCTAAAATTCAGTCATACAAACACATTATAAAATTATTTTATTATATGTAAAATAGATGCTCTTTCTCGTTCAAAAATATTTTTCCTCCATTCATACTTTTAAATAGTGTATAGATTTTATTTCTTTCAAGTGTTTGATGAAGAGAAATGAGCATATAATAATAGTTTGGCAAACAGAAAGAAAGGGTTGATTTATTAATTTGTGGGTTACAAAGAATAATGGGTGAGAATATATATAAATATATATGAACTAAAAGGAGTGGCTAATTTATTGGTGGGTATAGCCTATAGGACTATAGGCGCAGCTTGCCGCCAGTAAGATGATGATGTGCCGATAATCCATCATATCATTTGGTGACTAAATGTTCAAAAAAGTAATACCAACCTCTTTTTCATCTAATATTCCTTCAACCTCTCAATTTGAGGCTTTTATGATGTCTTCATTGCCCCACAAATAGCTTTTGCAATTTAAACGAACCGGTTCAATTTGTAATCTTTTAATTATTTTGTAAAAGAAAATATGAGTTTATGGGACGCAGCCTGTAAATGATTATTAATTTTATTTTTTTTAATTTTATAAATTTTAAAGTGTATTATTTAATTATATAACTAATAAAAATATTATTTATAACTAATAAAATATTTTAATATATATATATATATAGGTCGGTTCTATTTTTTCGGTTTTTTAAATTTAAAATCAAAATCGAACCGACTAACCGAATTTTTTAGTATTTAAAATCAAAATTAAATCGAAGCTATATATAACCAAACCGAATTAGTCAGTTTGGTTTAGTTATTCAGTTTTCGATCTTTTCTGCACACCCCTAGCTATCACTCTCCACATTGGAGTAAAGAGTTTAACCAAAAAATCGAACGAATCGAATCGGTTTGATTCGGTTTTTAATCTATAATCAATTTAGTTCGGTAATAAATTTTCAGAAAATTCGGTTAGTCAGTAATTTTTTCCGGTTCGGTTCGGTTTTAAACCGAAACCGACCGTGCACACTCCTAGTGATAGCAACTTAAAGGCCAATCTGTCCTCTGAACTTGTAGGCTAAAAATAACAATGGAAATGGTTTTATTCATGATTTCTACTTATACAACAGGCAAAGCAACCGAGTTGGAATAGGAAAAACAGAGATTTTCTACTATGGCTGAACATGGACAAAAAAAAATTTGAAGTTTATAATTAGTTACAGCTTGAATTATATTTACATATTTTGTTAGTAAATAAATTTATTTTATTGGGAAACACTACTTTCTTTCGTTTTAATATATTTTAATGAGTGAAGTAGAATTTGGTGTTCACACATTTTAAGCTAATATTGAATTGAATTGCCTAATAATGCTAAGTTAGTGGGTTAGTTGGCTATAAAAATTAATTTCTAGATAAATTGTCGACAACTTACAAATTTAGGGTGACATATTGGTCTTTAATTTAAAGTGAGAGCCATGCAGTTGCTTTCATATATGTGGCCGGATAAAATGAAGAAATATTGTCTAAATTCTTTATTTTTATTATTTTGGTTTTTGTATTTTTTATTTAATTAAGTGTTTGAACTAAAAAAATTAAAACAATATCTTTAATAGGAGTCCCACTTTGGTATATGTATGTATATCTATATAAATAGAATTAAATATTGTTAGGTAATTAGTTCTTATTTAATTATTTAATTATAACTATTGATATGGTTTGAATTTAAGTACTCGAAGTAAATAATACTTTTTCTAATTTAAATTTAAGTTAAAATAACTATTTATAAATACACATATATGTATCGTAGTAATTGTAAAAGCTCTTTATTAGATTATATTTGAATTTTATAATTTAAAATATTTATATGTCTCATTTTAAATAATAAATTAACTTAAACATCTTTCTTTCAAATTATATTTCATTTTTTTAATCTTTTTTTCAATTAAAAAATTTCTTTCGTATATATTAAATTTAAAATAAAATAGCAATATTCTAATAATAAAATAAAAATTCAACAATTATAATTACTAAAAAAAGATAAAATAAAACAAATATTTATTTTTTAATTTAAGTAATGAGTAAATTGAAAAACTTAATTAACTTAACTAAAATAAAATAAAAAATAACTATTATAATTAACAAAATAAAAAATAAATATTTTTTTCAAATTTTATTCAAAAGTGAAAAGAAATTTTTTAAATTAACAAATATGAAGTATAAAAATAGAAATTCAACAATTAAAATTAAAAAATAAAAATAATATTTGATTTTTTAAGTTTAATTCAAATGAGTGAAAAGTAAATCTTTACGGTGTTTTCTAATATTCTTTAATATATAAATATACTTCACTAAAAATGAAAAATATAATTTAGTACAAAATAAAAGCATTTAAATCAATTTATTATTTAGAATTAATTAATCACACAAGCATTCTAATAAATAAAATTCGCTAAAGATGTTGTTTTAAATTTTTTTATGAGTTCAAATACTTATGTAAATGAATATATATATATATATATATATATATATATATATATATATTTCAAATTTCAAATTGACAAAAATTAAAAAATTAAGACACTTTTTATGTATTTGTTTTTCTATATATATACGACTGCAGATTAAAGCCAGTGATGCACAAGTCATATATGTGTGTGTGTGTGGGTAAATATTTTGATTTTCATGACCTTTAAGAAGAACCAATCTGTATGTAATTAGTTGCCGCCTGCAGCCTCTCAACACCACAAAACTTTGCTTTGCATATTGCCATGTAGTCGGCAGATATATAATTGACCAGAAAACTTTTCAAATTAGCTAACTAATTGTGAAGTGACCTTTTTTTTCTTTGTTTACTTTTAATTGTATCCGAAGTTACTTAGGTGGCAAAAAATAAAATTACCTTTCTAAACTCTTTCACTATCAGTCAGCTAACTTAGCTATCTATCTATAAGAAGATATATTAAGACTAAAGTTTATGGATTCTTTTAGATATTAATACTTCAAAAAACAAAAAAAAAAAAAGGAACAGCAGTATAAATCTATAGCATAATGTCCACAGTTGTGACTGCATGAGCAATTGATATATATATATATATATATATGGAAAATGCTAGGCATCGCGGTACGCGACGCCTAGCATTGTCTCGGAGGGGGCAAAAATACAGTTTTGTCCCCTCCAATTTTTATATAATAAATATATAAAAAATTAAAAAAAATATAATATAATATATGAGTTTGTAAATTATGACATGACGGGTTCACCCAGTTCTTTTTTAGGTTTTAGATTTTGTCAATTTAATTAATTAAATAATTAATATATATATATTTTATTATTAAATAATTTTTATATTATACAAAAATAAATAAATAAATAAATATAATATATGAGTTTGTAAATTATGACACGACGGTTCACCCAGTTCTTTTTTAGGTTTTAGATTTTATCAATTTAATTAATTAAATAATTAAAAAATATATTTTTTATTATTAAATAATTTTTATATTATACAAAAAAATAAAAAAAATATATGAGTTTATAAATTATAACACGACGGGTTCATCTAGTTTTTTTTAAGTTTTAAATTTTATCAATTTATTTAATTAAATAATTAAAAAATATACATTTTTTTATTATTATATAATTTTTTATTTAAAATAATAATAAAGGCAAATTGATCATTTGGCCAAATAACTACCGAGATATGTATCGCCGTACTCTATATATATATATATATATATATATATATGAACATTTCAGTTTCACGTGGACCATTGGTTTTCTATAACCATCGTACATCTAGAGCTAGCTTGTATTGGACCTACCATACACAAACACTAGTTCTTTTTCTTTTTCTTTTTCATCCCATTTCAGGGTCTTTAACATGATCAATATTTTTTTGAGCATAAAACATGATCAATATTTGAGAATATATATATATATATGTCATCTGTTTAATTTTCACCTGTTCTTCCATTCATTTGCACTATGCACACATGCACTTTTTCGGTAGGTAGAGATCATCTTTTCCGTAGATAAATGACAGTGGTACATATGCCTTAAGCCTAATGATAAATATTTATGTAACTTACAAGCTTCATTTATTTATCATTATCATAATTAATAATAATCTCTTGTACATCTATACTAACTAGCTAGTTAGTAATCATATTATAATCTTGCCTTCTTTAATTATATAATTGTCAAAATTAATGGTGATTAGTAGCAAAAGCTTTAAAAAAAAAGTATTTTGTGTGAATTTCTGTGATGGACAAATCCATACGGAATTAATGATGAAAAAGATAATATGCAGCATATGATAGCGACAAATGCGCTAATCTGATGGAAAAATAATGGTTTGAAAACAGAGTGTAATGACACAAAATGAAAGAGTTACCAGTGTGAAAAATCTAAATGTTTATGACTTTTTATAATTTTATTTTAATTTTTAAATTTTAGTAATAATGTTTTAATTTAATAAATGTTTAATAATTTTAACACAAATAAGTTTTTAATAAAAATATTAATGTGGCATCTTAAGAAATGTCAAATTTACCATTTTAAAAATTTTAAATTTATAATGTTTTATTGGTATAGAAAATTCAAATGTTGAAAAATTTTGACAAATATATCAAACTTTTAGATTTTGATTAAATATTTTAATTTTTTCAATTTATTAATATAAATAATAATTATTTAAAATTAAATAAAATATAAACACAATAATAAAAGAATTAAATTCACTATTGAAAAAGAGTTAAATTCATAAATAATTTTCATTATAATAATTTTAAAAATTAAACTTATTTTTAATATAAAAATTATTAATTTAGATAATTTTAAATGTTAATTATTTCAGAATATTTTATTTAAAAGTAGTTAAAAATTTCTACCTTTAAAATATAAAGAAAATTTATCATATTCACTATATAAATATATGAATACATACACATGTATGCATATATAATTTTTTAAAAAATACTAAAATAATAGTCAATCATAAATTTAAAAATTTATCACACGTAAATTTAATTCTTTAATTATCGTATTAGTACCTCTTATTTTATTTTGATCAAATGATTTTAAATTAAATTTTTTTTTTCAAAACTAGAAATGAAATAAAATTGTAAAAAATCGTAAAAGTTTGATTTTTTTTATGCAAATAGACTTTTATGGATTTTACAATATAAAGGGTAAAATTGATATTTTATAGATATATGTCACATCAGCATCTTTTGTTTAATTTCAATTAAATGCCAATTTGTGCTTAAATTGTCAAAAATTGATGAAATTGAAACATTATTACCGAAATTAAAAAAATTGGAATAAAATTATAAAATAACACAAACGTTGAGTTTTTTTATACAAATAGGCCAAAATAAAATCGTCCTTATTTAATAACACCAATTAATGGAAAAACTTTTTGTTGTTATGTAACTATGGATTTTTTATCCGTCATTAATTCTGTTGATTATTTAGAGAAAGATCTGTGACGATTAAAGTATGTCTTTATTTAACTACGATTTACATATCCGTTGTTTATTTTCAAGTTAATGGAAATACTAAAATTTGATGACTGATTTTCGTTAAACTTTTTAAATGAACTATTATGTTGTTAAATTTTAGGGTTAAAAAAACCAGGCATCCACTTTTCCCTCCCTTTCGTTTCTGAACTCTCTTCATACTTTCTCCTTTCTTCCCTTTTTTTAGATAGGAACAATGATAGACGTAGCATCGTGCCATACAAGATAATTTTTTTTTTTTTTTGTAAAATTTCAAAAATATCTCCTATTTTATAGGAGAGCTATATATTAATTGGAAAAACTTTTGGTAAAAATACACGTGCAACGGTACTGTTTATCGTCGCACCACATGTTATATATTATTACCATTTTAGGCCGTGGATGCCAGAGTTCTCAACCTTTTTCTTAGGTAAATGTGTTAATTAATTTCTTTATTTGGTAATATTTCTTTGCATTGCAGTCTTCCTCCCAGTCACCACCATCGTCCTCCTTGGTGTTGTCCCCCCTTCTCTGGCAAATATTTATTTCAATTTTTTTTTCTTTTGTAGTTTTTTTTATTTGTACTTAGAGAAAAATATCATTTGAAAATAAAATAAAAATATACAGATAGTGTTTAAACTTTTTAATTTTTCCTATTTTGATGTTTGAATTATTTTTACAATCAAATATCTGAATTGGCAAAATATTTTCAAAATGGTGTTTTAATAAGTTTTACAAGTTAAATTGTTTATGTGACAAATTTTAAATAGTAAATTAACTTAAATGCCCTCTTTTTTTTTTTTTATTATATGTCATTTTCATTTTTTTATTCTAATTGTTATTTTTGAAATTATTAGAAATAAAAAATGTATTTTTATTGATCAATAGTTTCACCCTTAAATTTTAGATGATTAACTTTCGCCATCTTGAAACTTTTATTATTTTATATTTTATCCTTAAACTTTTATTCTAAATCTATTTGTACTATTGAAACTTTGCCAAAAAAATTTTAAATTTTACGATTGTGTGTATAATATTAATAAAAATGAACCATAGTTGGAGTTGATAATTTAACATTACATATATCAAAATATAGTACAAGTACTTATTGTGTATGTTTTACTACTATATTTATATGGATTTTGGAATTTTTTTAAAATATATATTTTTTTTATTTAAATACCTGATATCTAAAATCTATTCGCTCTTTATTTAAATATTTTTTTAATTGCATGCAAAAGAAAATATGACCACTTGCCTAATTCACCGGCGGGCATGGGTGCAGCCGTGCAGCTTGTCGCCAGTAAGATGCACTGATAATCCATCATGGTGACAACATGTTCAAAAAAGGAATACCGACCTCATATTCATCTAATATTCTTTGAACCTCAATCTGAGGCCTCTTTTCTCTTGCTTTGGCCCACAATATATAGCTTTTGCAATTCAAACGAACCGGCATTGTTGTTCAATTTGTACTCTTCTATTTTATAAAAGAAAATATGAGTTGGGCTGAGTGAATGATTTAATCGCATTTATAAGAATATTTTGAAATATAAATTTCCAATTCTACCTTCTTTTAACTTATAAACCAAAAAAATGAACAGAAATATAAATAAACAAAGGATGTTATTTGTATCAAGAACGTTGGATCAGCTGGTAGGGGACTATTTTCATTCAAACGAGGTTCAAATTCGAACCGTAATATACATACTTACATTAAATAATTATTGAAAAATTTTTGACACCTATAAAAAAAAAAAAAAATTGTGATGAATGTGCATACTTTTTATATACATGTGTATGTCTGCGCGCGCGCATGCATATATTAGTGGATAATTCATAAGCTTTAAGAAGAAACAATGTCAATAATTAGTTGTTGCCTGTAGCCCCTTAACACCAGAAAATTCTTCCTTGTCTTGGCTTGCATATTGCCTTGTACGTAGTGGCAGATAATCGACCACATCTTTCTAATTTTCGAAGAAACTATGCATACATTTTTTTGGTTTACTTTTAATTGTATCAGAAAATTAATTATATGACAGAAAATAAAATTACTTTTAAAAACTCTTCCACTATCAGTTAGCTATATATCTATCTACCTAAAAAAAAATATGAGACTAAAGTCTTTGGATTCTTTTAGACGTTAAAAAAAAAAAGAAAAAAAAAAAAAAAAAAGACCTTCTGATTGCAGTATAAAGTGTATAGCATAATAACTCCCACATCTAAGACTGCATGAGCAATTGATATGTATTCTTTCTTTGAAAGAGCTTCAACTAAGACATGAAATGAGATGAAAAGGGCAAAAAGGAAAGAATGTTAGTGCATGGTGGGTCCAATGAAGGGTAGCCACAGATGTACAATGGTTTGGTTTTTGGAGTATCGAAAACCAATGGTTCATGTGAATTGAAATGTATGGATTTGGAAAAAGAAATAAATCAAATTATATGTTTAATTTTGGCACTTGTTCTTCCATTTATTTGCACTATGGACGCATGCACTTTATCAGTAAGCAGATGCCTTTTGTGTAGATAATGATAATGATACATATGCCTTAAGACTAATGATATATATTTATGCAGGTATAATGACCAAAAAATTCTGCAGCTACCTAAATAATTCGAGTGTAATCTACAAGCTTCATTTACCATGATCATACTCAATAATAATCACTTGTACATCCATATTTATTAGCTGAAAATCATCTTATAATTATAATCTTACCCTCTTGATATGTAATTGTCACAATTAATGGTGATTAGTAGCAAATCGTATTTGTTTTAATTTATACCACAACAATATTTTTGGGTCAAATTTGGCATTCGCTAAGACTATATCTCTTTTCAAAATGCATTCCTCCATATTCATCAGGTGCAATAAGAAATTAAATTTTAAAATATTCTTCTAACTAACTGAAATAGCCCTCTTGGATGTAATAAATTGCATTCAAATGATTTAAAGGAATAATAATCCAAAAGTCAATATCTATAAGTACTTCTATATATAGCTGATTATCAATGTGTATTATATATCAGGATCCTATACTATAATGAGAGTATTATATCCAGATTATTGCATAGTATTAATTAATATGTACAAGTACCAATTAACCTATAATTATCATAATCATAATAATCCTAGAGTAGATAATTATCAAAATTTGGTGATAGTATATACTTTAGCTTACGACAGAGAGTAGAATTTTAGAGCATTTATGGTTAAATTATGACATCACTTGCTAAGTCACTAAGTCAAGTGCCAGCATTGGTAATTAATTATGGCTTGACATATAATGAGAACTAATTATATGAATAATTTGAGAGTAATTTAGAAGTATTATTAATCATAGTTAACTCAACTATAATCCAATTTAATTGCAACGAAAACTCATTAATCTATCCACATATGATTATACATTAACATGGCAGATAATATATGCAGACTGCAATTAATTAAAAAACTTACTTTTCAATACTATTTCATTGACTAAAATGCACTTTTTGGAGCTTTAATTAATTTTTTTTTTCTTTTTGAGCAAAGGAAGTCTAATGATTAATTATTTGTTGCATTATGAGCTTCATCAGCTGCATGCTGCGCATTTCCTAATTAGATTCTTCAAAAAATGATCTTGAACTCTGTCCCACCCTTTTCTAAGAGAAGTAATCTTCTATATATTGAGCTGTTGGAGTCAAATGGGCTCTTTTGACTACTTAGAAGGAATGCTATTTCTAATGTGTTCAACAACTAAAAATTAAGAAAAGATTAAATTATTTTAAGTTAGTATCATATATAAAATACGAGATTAATCTTATATCTGATATAATGTTCTTAACTGCACCAAATAAAGTCTATGCAGCTGAGTGAGAAAGACATACAAACTTGCATTTATATATATGCTCTAATTTTCATTATGAATAATGCAACAGGTTGGTGTCTGCATAATTACATAACATTCTGAAAAATTTGCCAAAGCTGCTTCCAAAAGTCAATATTTACATGTATAAAGGTCTCTTCAAGAAATTAAAGCAATTTAAAGATACATTAAAAAAAAATAACTATTAATATCCACAAAAACTATGATCACATATTTATGATCAGAAAATTATTAAAACATCAAAGAGTTAAACCTGTCATTAAAATTAAATGCTGTTCACAACAAAAATAGTAAAAAGGATAAATTGTTTTGCTCTCATATACATTTCTAAAGTTCTCTTTATATTTCTTTTATAACAAAATTTACTTATTTGTGGCATGTTATATAATGTACAAAACTATCGCATATAAAATTGTTTGATTGGCAATGGTTTCCCTTTAGGGCTTGTAATTAGTCACATGCATAAACATATGTTATAGATACTAAGTAAGGTTATTGAATTTGACCATATCATCTATCTGACTATTATAATGTCTCTACAAACATAATTTCTTTATGTTGTACTTAAATTTCCTGCCTATCAAAGCAAGCTGAATGCTATTCAAATCAAATTATTATGATGATTTATTAAGATGCAATTATGGATTTCTATGAGAGAAATCTAATGCCTATTTACAAAGAAAATTCGTATAGGATTCTTCTTGAAGAGGTTTAATGATGTTAAGTTCATATTGGAAGGTAAAATTTGATTCGTAACTTCTAAGACCTTCGATTTTAAATTTTTGATTACGCAATGGGAATGAACTTAATTTTACGCAATGCGCTAAAGAAAGTTTGGTTAAGAAATGAATCGATTACCTTCTTTTTTGTTATCATTGCTTGAATTTTAGTTTTAAAGTTAAATTAGAACTCTACTATTAGAGCTATCAGCTTTGATGATCACTATATAGATATATAGGTTTATACCATAATTAATTATACGACATTCATTATCATGTAGCTAGGTACAACATTTAAATTAAACAATAAACCAAAGTTAATTTGGGTACTGATGATGTCTACTATGAATTGAGTAAACAATTACACACATATATATAACACTTAAGTTTGTAGAAATGTCTTAAATTTTCTATTCTCCAAAAGAACTTGGTGCATCACTAGGATTATAATGCTTACTAGGTGTGATATGCTATCTAGTTTGCAAAGTATAATTTGTTATTTTTTGCAGACTGTACCTAGCTAAAATCTCATCCATGAGCAGTCTATGAAGCTTAGACTATATATATATATATAATCCATGCTTGATTAGAAACTAGCTAGGTGATATGATTAGGGTCCAAAACTAGAGTATTCATATAAGCAATTGCTGTCATTTTGAAGTTTGGATAGAGTTTAATTATATTACTACATTAAATTTCAATCACATATTTGGATATTTTGGAATATATTAAGGAAGGCTATATATATATTAACAAGAGAAAGTGAATGTGAGGCACAAGAAAAAAAACTTTAGTTTTCTGAAGATATGTAAAAACAGCAAGAAGAACAATAAATGATAATGTTGGTAAAGTAAAATTACTCATTAGAACAGAATTCTATGTATTTATAATGTATTTACAGGATGATAAAGGATCACATAATGCATTTCCTTTAATTTATGAAGGCTTTATTTTATATATACACACACACACACACACGCACATACACATAAATAGTAATCTACATATGTAGTAATGCAGAAGTAATTTAAAAGGATGAGGAGAGAGGGAGGTGAGATGAAGGTAGGGTTTGAAATCCTTTTCTCCCAACCATAGCTTTGAAGATAAAATATCATCATAATGGATTCAATGGAGGAGATGAAGTTATGTATGTCAGTACAACTACATCTTACTTCCTTGTATTGCACGCACATACTGTAACCAAAAATTTGAAATGATAAGTGAGCTGCACACTACTACACTACTCTTGTATTTAAACCCAACAAGCCATGTGGTTTCTTCCACATTTGTGAGACATGGCAACTTATTTCCATTGTTTCTTCTGGGGCCTATGTTTTTCCTCACTTTCACTTTCTTTTGCTCATTCAATAGCCTCAACATCTCATGACATAACTTTATCACTCAAAAGGGTTTCATCCTTTTTTCTTTAATTTCTTGTCTAATTTGTTTTCTTTATACTACTACTAATAATGGTCTCATCATCTTCGTTCTTCTGATTGTTCTTAATTTTTTATCTTTTTTTGTAGGTTTACATTGTCTACCTTGGGCTCAACCGTTTTCATGATCCTATTCTCACTTCTAATTCTCATCTTCAACTCCTCTCCAATGTGTTCTCAAGGTAATAAACTTTTGCATGTGCATGGACATTAATTATATTGCTTCATATATATAATTGTGTGAACTTAATTAAATTCACCTAGTAACATTTCCTTTTCTTTTTTTTTTTTTCCAGTGAAGATGAAGCTAAGCAGTCCTTGCTCTATAGCTACAAGCATAGTTTCTCAGGCTTCTCAGCAGTGCTCAATTCAACTCAAGCAGACACAATTGCCAGTAATGAATCTAACTTTGAATGATTCCATTGACAACTTAACATTAACATGAATTAATCAGAAGATGTAACCGACCAATATATGCAGACATGAAGGGAGTGATATCAGTGTTCAGGAGCAAGAAACTAAAGCTGCACACCACAAGAAGCTGGGACTTCTTGGGCGTTCCCTTGTACAACAATGAAGTTAAGGGTACTACTCCATTTCCAATGCATTATGGGGATGATGTTATTGTTGGTGTCCTTGATTCAGGTATGTATCAAACTTCTTAATCTCTTGCTTGATACATACAGCTGAATTATATAATCTCAACTTTTGATATATATATATAATCCATGAATTCACTGCTTGCTGTTCGTGCACATATGACCTTATAAAGGCATATGGCCGGAATCTGAAAGTTTCAGGCGAGATCAATGCCTGGGGCCAATCCCAGCAACTTGGAAGGGAATATGTGTTAAAGGAGAAAAATTTGAGCCAAGAAAAGCATGCAACCGGAAGCTAATCGGTGCACGTTACTACAACAAAGGGTTTGAAAAAGATTTTGGAGTGCTGGATAAGACAGAATTTCTGTCTCCTAGAGACTTTAGTGGTCATGGAACACATACTGCATCAACAGCGGTTGGATCAATTGTAGAAAATGTTAGTTTTCTAGGCTTTGGACAAGGAACTGCTAGAGGTGGAGCACCTAGGGCTCGACTAGCAGTGTACAAAGTGTGTTGGGAAAAGGAGGAATTGTGCTCAGAAGCTGATACACTTGCTGCTTTTGATGACGCATTGAATGATGGCGTTCATATAATATCAGTATCATTTGGTTCACAGCCTCCGTTGGTTCGATTCCGTTATTCGAATAGTGCTATTGGTTCGTTTCATGCTATGCAACGTGGTGTTACTGTAGTGTTTTCAGCTGGAAATGGTGGTCCTGAACCAGCTCAAGTAGAGAATGTCTCACCATGGAGCATATCCGTTGCTGCTTCCACCATTGATCGAACATTTCCAACTGAGATAGTTCTCAATAGTAATTTGTCCATTATGGTAATCAATTCAAACATTATAATTAAGGGGCTTTTTTTCTCTCTTTAATATATGTTTTAAGTGATTCAAATATGTAGTTAAATCTTATAATGTGATTATAGTTAGATCAATGTCCCGAATAAAAAAAAAAAGGAGTGCTAAGTTCTGGATACCCTTACCGTACCCAAAAAAGAAAAAGAAAACCTTATGTGATTAGGGCTAAAACAAAGCATTTCACATTTCATTATGCCTTTTTTTTTTTTTTTTCTTTATGAGAAAAGGGTTCGTGTAGAGCTTAATTAAAAAGAAGAAATAATCATGTGTAGGTTCAAAAGGGAAATAATCATATGACTATTTAAAAGGGTTATATATTTGGTAGAGGTTAATTAAATGAATTAGATTTTTTTTTTTGTAAATTTACAAAACACACACACATGTACTAATTTGTGATCATATATATAATTAAATTTTCATGATTACATATATTAGGGAGAGAGCTTCCTGAAAAAAGAGATCACTGGAATATTAGCGCCTGCAATTCTATATTTTACGGATGAGTATGTCTCTTTCTCTGATCTCTCAATGATATATATATATATATATATATGCATAGGGTACATGTGTTAATATTCTGGTAATTAACTGAGTTTTGAGCTTAGGGCAACATATGTATAAGGATGGATATGGTACATGCAGAATTTGCTCTAAGAAGAGTTGGAATAGATCAACATCAGCAAAAGGGAAGATCGTTTTATGCTTTGGGTCATCATCATCATTTAGTGACGCTGCACAAGAAGGAGTGAAGGCAGCCAAAGGAGCAGCTTTAATCTTTGTTGACTCTCCTACCCACCAGTTTGCAGATGTTGATATCATCCCCACAATTCGTGTTGATAATACTCAAGGAACTACCATTCTTAACTATATTAATCTGTTTGAAAAGTAAGTTACTTATATATTAATTGTTTAATTAAAGTAATTTTTAGCACCCAGATTATAATCATACTTGTATCAATATTATATGGGCCATGCATGCATGTATATTGAAGTCTCCAAAAGGTGACGATACTACCAAGTAGGACTGTAATTGGGAAGTTACCAGCACCTGAGGTAGCACCCTACTCTTCCAGAGGGCCAAGCTCAATTTCACCGGACTTTCTCAAGGTTAATTCGTTCATTCATTCATTCTACACTAAAAATAATTTAACCATGCCATTTAGCTAGTGTATATGTACGTATTAATTAGTTAGTTGTTTAATTTGTTACAGCCAGACTTAACTGCTCCAGGAGTTAATATATTGGCAGCATGGCCTAAAGATACTCCTCCAACTTTGCTTGACGATGATAAAAGGAGTGTGGACTGGAATTTTCAGTCAGGAACATCAATGTCTTGCCCTCATGTTTCAGGAGTTGCTGCTCTTCTTAAATCCGCACATCCTTCCTGGTCTCCCGCAGCCATTAGATCAGCCCTCATGACCACTGGTAACATATATATAATTAACTTGTCCTTGATTTATCTTCTATATATCCAATTTCATCATGTTAATTTTCCGAACCTTTTCTTTTGTCTAGCATATACAAAAGACACAACCTTTGATACCATTCTGGCTGGTGATTCGACAAAAGATTCAAACCCCTTTGACATTGGAGCTGGACACTTGAACCCATTAAAAGCAATGGATCCAGGTCTGATTTACGACATCAAACCTAGAGACTACATTATTTACCTTTGCAATGCTGGGTACACTCAAGAAGAAATAGAGGCTGTGGTTCTTGATCTTTCCCCTGACACTGACACTGACACAAGCTGCTCTGGCCTACCCAAACTATCAAATGCAAACATAAACTACCCCTCAATCACAGTGCTCGATCTCAAATCCTCCACAACAATCAAGAGGACTGTTCGAAATGTGGGCAGAAACAAGAATACCATATACTTCGTTAGCATTGTGAGGCCTAATGGAGTTGATGTAGTGATTTGGCCTCCGGTTTTATTCTTTACATGGTTCAGGCAGGAACTTACGTATTATGTGACTCTAAACCCATTGAAGAAATCTCAAGGAAGATATGATTTTGGAGAAATTGTTTGGTCAGATGGTTTTGGCCACAGTGTTAGGAGTCCACTGGTTGTGCTGGTCAACACAGCTGATCACCATGATTCTGCTTTTGTCTCAACCGTTTAGACCCTTATTGCATGTATCTACTTGATTGCGTTTCAAATGCATCACTTATATATATTTTCATGTATTATATAATAAGATTCTCCTTTTTTTAAGTGAATAAATTGCTCATTTTGTGTTGGATTATTGAGATTTTTTTGCTATTTATTTTTATTTTTTTATATAGTCAGAATTTTTATGATTATGTAAATAGAAAGTTGGTCTATTATTGCTAAAAATTATAAAGTTTATAACTTATTACAAATTTATTTTTACTTTTAAAATTGTTTACTTTTTTACACATATGTCCCGGTTAAATACTTCGGTGGTTAACCAATTTTTCACTAATTGCATTTTAGATACTAAATTTTAATTGGTTTCTTTTTTATAACTAAATTTCAATTTAAGTATTATCAGCCGGTTACCTGATGGCGATGTGACAGCTGGACTTAAAATATTCAAAGAATATTCATCACCAACTCATATTAATAACTGAAATGAAATCAATTAAAGTTTAATACCCAAAATGAAAATAAGTGTAAAGTTTGGTGACCACCAATATAATTAACCTATTAATCAACCTCTTGTCAAGAAATTTATTTAATTTATATTAAAAAATCCATTTAACCAATGTATTTCTCAAAATATAGTCCTATGTATGTTAAGAATATATAAATATTTATGAATAATTTAATATGATATTTATTACCTGCAGATAAGTAAATAATAAAATATATGATCAATAAATAATTATTCAGTCAAATAATAAATAAAAATGTGATTTATTTGATTTATATTATTTATAACTTTATTTATATTAAAATATTTCAAATTTTTTGGAGATATTAATTGTCATTTTGAATACGATATTTATTAATTGAAAATTATAAAATAATAATTTTTATTACTATTTTTTATATTGTTAACTTAATTAAGGTAGAAAGTACAAATTTAAATATTTTTATTTAAAATAATTAATTTCAGTTTTAAACTGACAATAAAATTTTTTAATATTCACTTAAAAATATTTTATTTATATGTGTAGTTTTGAATAATATCAATTTCAAATTAAAATAAAATTTATCTTTGCAAAATTAATTTTTGTTGACTATTTAATTATGAATTTTAAATTTTTAAAAATATATTTTTTGTATTATAATTTTGATTAATGTTAATTTAAAATTAAAATAAAATTTACATTTCCATAATCAATTTTATAATTATGTAATTATGAATTTTAAATTTTTACAATTTGCAATGTATAATTCATAATATTTTATAATTTTTTTTCATAATCTAAATTTTTATGATTTTATAAATATTAATTTTTTTTAGTTTTTTTTATATTATTTTAATTTTTATTTTAATATAACTTATTTATTCATAAAAATTTGTAAAATAATATTTTTATTATTTTTGGTTATTGGATATGGATTTTTTAATATAGGTCAAAAATTTTTTTTGACAAGATTAATTAATTGATTAAATATATTGGTGGTCATCAAACTTCACACTTATTTCATTTTAAATACTAAACTTCAATTGATTTCGTCTCAGCCACCAATCTGAGTTGGCAGATGACTTGTGCATTGATATGGCGAATATTCTTGAAATATTTTAAGTCCGGCTACCACATTAACAATACACCACTAGGTGACCGGTTGATGATACTTACATTAAAGTTTAGTTATCGAAAAAAAACTAATTAAAGTTTAGTACCCAATATACAATTTGTGTAAAGTTGCATGACCACTAAAATATTTAACCTCATATGTGCATTTATACAAATAAAATTAAAACCGTTAGATTAATCTTTATTTAATTATAGATATAATGATTAATCAATTGTTATAATTAATAAGAATTAATTTAATAATTTTAGATTTTATTTGTATAAATACACATATATATGTTGTTAAGTAGTTATAATTTAGCACAATATGTAATTTAATAAAAATTAATAAAAAAAATATGATGTGTCATTTGGAGGATTGGGGTTCAAAAAGTTGAGAGAGTTCAATCTTGCTATGTTAAGTAAACAAGCCTGGAGGATCCTTTAATTTCCGACATCTTTAGTTGCGAGATTATTTAAGGCCAAGTATTTCCCGTCTGGTTCTTTTTTGAATGCAAAATTGGGTCATAATCCTAGCTATACTTGGCGCAGCATCTGGTCTACTCAAAGTTTCATTAAGTTGTCAGCTAGAAAGAGGATTGGGAATGGGAGGAATACTTTAATAGCTCAAGATCCATGGCTTCCTGTATAGGAGAATGGGTATGTGTCTTCTGTCTTCCTATCGGAGTTGCAGTCAGCCACGGTAGACTCTTTATTTATTCCCGAGATGAGACAATGGGATTAGGATGTAGTGATGGATTTGTTTAATCCTCAGGACCAGGATGTGATTTTGTGAATCCCTCTTTCGAAAAACATGGAAGATGATAGCTGGTTCTGGTGTCGTGAATCTAGAGGCTCTTTTTCGGTAAAAAGTAGCTATTGGGTCATTTGTGGTGATGCTCAGAAAAGAGAGTCAATGGGCTGGTCCAGATTATGGAAGTTGGTGCTTCCAGGAAAAGTCAAGAACTTGCTTTGGCCTTTTGCTTCAAACTGTTTATCGACAATTGAGATGCTCAAGACAAAGAATGTTCAAATTAGTGGTCTCTGTCCACTATGTAACTCTCAGGTAGAAACCCCAATGCACCTTTTTCTTTTTTGTGTTATCGCTCAATCTTGTTGGAATCTGGCGGGAATAACATTGTCTGGCTCCGATGATATGTCTCCATATGATTGGCTCAAAGCATCTCTGTGTCGTTTATCATCAGCTGAATGTCATCTTTTTGCTGTCATCGTTTGGGAGTTGTGGAGGAATAGGAATGATTGTGTTTGGAAAGGCAGAAGGAAGAGTTCAGTAGTTATTCTTAATGAGGCGGGGCAATTCTTATCTCAATGGCAAGCTGCCAGGACTCAGATTCCTACATCTAGTTCTCCGGATCATGCGACTACAAGAAAATTACAGTTTTGTAACGGCAAAATCCGTTACAAATCATCTTTTGTAACGGATTTGTAACAGAATTTTGTCGTTAAAATTTTGATGGTTACAAATTTTTTGTAACGGAAATAAACAATCCGTTACAATTTT
>CATIWO010164511.1:0-13936 GCA_949673435.1 Macaranga tanarius
AGGAAGTGAGTTCAACATAAATTGCACTAAGAAGGAATCCTCTACTGCCAACCCTAAGGACTTTAGTCTTGTTGCGATATTAGTCATCTCGATGATATGATGTTGCATGCCCTTTGACCCATCATACTTCATAGTCGTAAGCTTTGCCATTAGTGTACCAGCGAGGATTTGTTTGCAGAACGAAAACGTTCTTCCACAGACTTAAGAAATTCTTTAGCATTTTTTGTCTGTGGAATAGTAAACTTAATGTTGTTGGCAATTGTCATTCGTAAGAACTTTAGTCATAATCCGTAGTAACAGATGATGCATGCGAATGAATTGCAACAACTACAAAATATAATAAAATGTTCACAATCAATACAGATTCAATAAAATCAACAAAGTAGTTCTCCTTTAGGTAGACACTACAACATACTTCAAATACCATGTATATAAAAACGTAATGGGTAATCATCATATTTTAATTAAATACATTTAACATCTTTGGATAATTAAACATATTCAACCAAAACATAACAACACACCCCAATAATGTTTAACAATCATAGACTAATAATTTGCCTTTGGGTAAATTCTTAAATTCTAATAATTGTCAAACATCAATTCATTACCATTCATGGTATTTTATCAATAACATAATTTATACATGTAATAACACATTCTAGTTTATGTCACTTTGGCAACTATAAACTATAACAATAAATACATGTATTTGTTCATAATAAAATCACGGTAACATATAAAATCATAATATCATGCTCATTAAACATAATAATCATGAACAATAAATAAACAAATAAATAAATATTCTAACTTAATAGCTCATTTAATAAATTTATTTATTTATTTATTTTTATTAGGGACAACGCAAACTATAAGGTTCATGCATTAACAAATATTCTTTGACATGCCATATTCCTTTGCATCCAAGTTTAAGTAAAACTTGGTATAATCAACAAAATAATAATAATATTCCATATAATAAAAGCATGTCGTCCACATGCAACAGCTTCCCTAAAGATAATAAATATATGTGGAATTTATGTTGTTCTAAACAAGTGCATACGTGACCAAGATGAAGCAAATTAAAACTATAGCCCAATAGCAACTTGGTGATTTATTCGGCCGATCAAAATTTCATTCCGCTATCAACATTCATTATTAGCTAACATCCTCATGGCCATATATCACGCAAAGATTCATTGAAATACAATTTCATTAAGGGACGAACTAAATCATGACATAATGACGAATTTTATCTTGGCTTGTAGTACGGTCATAATAATGACTTTATAACGTCCTGAAGGTTAACAACCTAATTCCGAATAGCATTCACATTTCGCATATATATGGTCATTATTATTATTATTATTATTATTATTATTATTATTATTATTATTATTATTATTTTTAATCACATAATAAAATAATTATACTATAAGCAAAACTTAAATCAAGTAATTTATATCCATCATATACAAAAAAAATATTCAGTTTTTCAACACATGCTCTGATACTACTTGTTAGATTTAGGAAAAACTCAACACTTGACCCCTCAACTTTCACGTTTTATTTTATTAAACCCCTATTCTTTTATTGTATTTTATTAAGCCTTTTTCCTATTATTTCTATTTTATTAAACCCTTATACTATTATTTCCATTTTATTAAATCCTTATACAATTATTTTTGTAAACATTAAGGACTTTTGAAATATAAATGATATTACCAAAATAGCCCTCAAAAGTTTTTAAAGTTTATAAAAATAATTGTATAAGGGTTTAATAAAATAGAAATAATAGTAAAATGGCTTAATAAAATGCAATAAAAAAATAGGGACTTAATAAAATAAAACGTGAAAGTTTAGGGGCTTATTAATGGGTTTTTCCTTAGATTTATCATAACAAGACATCATTAACATAAACCCTAAGGATCTTCAAAACTCAATATTTTCATCATACAATAAATAAATAATGATAGAATACTTACTTGATTTCGCATTAGAATCCATAATTGAAGCCATTTATGAGAAAATTAGTTTATCTCTCGTCCCTTAATTCTTTATCACAGCCTTTAGATGGAGTTAGGGTTGTGTTGTTGTGTTGGGAGAGAAGACCAATTTATATATATATATATATATATATATATATATATACATCATTATTTAATTTGGTACGTCCATCACATAACCCTAAAATCAACGTACAAGATTAATTTACACAGTCCAAATCTAATTAGGATTTGGTCTTTATTTAATTTTTAATTGGGCCACACTTAATGGGCTATTTTCTAACACCTCCATGCTTTTTTTGGTTCCCAAATGGACCTTTATGTGTCAAAATTAGCTCATATAAGACCCTAGAGTAACAAAACTCTAAATCAATGTAATGAAATGGCATAGTAGGGCCAATATTTTTTGTTGATTCGACAAGCCACAACATACCTTTCTAACCTATTTTGGTTCATCATCATCATCATCATCCAAATTCTTCTTTCACCTCTTCCTCTTTATGCTCAATCCAATATTCCTTCTTCCTCTCACCCTAGCCATTCTGACATATTCGATGATTCATCCCCCAATTGCTGACTCTGTGCTCTGCAAACTTGAGGACATTATTCATCAAATGATCATCTGCCATCCGCCCTTGATTGGCTTCCTTTTTGCCCGTAGCTCCTCTTATCGGATCCCACCTCCTAAATCCATGGTTGCATCCATCGGAATTGCCCGGCACATTGAGAAGTTTGCAAATCCTTTGGCGGCTAAGGAAACCTTTTCAACCACCATCACCACTGTTAGAGGTTAGCCTTTTTTTTTTTTCATTTAAAGGATTCATTTTTCACTACTTTTCCATTTCGATTTGCTTTCAATTCCCTACATAAATCTTCGATTATGCAATAATTGTTTTTTAAAGAATTATTAAAAATTAGTAGTAGGCATAGATTTACAAAGAAACTTAGCGTATATAGCTGTATATTTATTTAGATATTATAGTTGTAATTATTCCTATAATTTTCCTGTATAGTTGACTTACCTTAAATAGGTCTAGGTATCCTGTATAAATACCTTAAGATATATGGAATAAAGATACAACAGTTTTTAGTCAATTATTAATTTGGTATCAGAGAAAAAGAAAAATTTTCCGCTGCCTTTCTTTTGTTCAAACCCTAGCCGTCATCTAGCAGCAATTTTTTTCTCTTGTACTTCTTGCCTATCTCCAATTCCAGCCTAACCCTATACTCTAGTTATCATCTAATTTCAATCAATGTCTACTAAAACTAACAGCGAAGAGATTCCTGATAGCAAGAAACTCTCGACGGTGACCATTCATGAGGCCTCCTCCAATCCATATTAAACTGGATGGTACTAATTATCGTGTTTGGTCTAAGATTTCAGAGATGCATATTGCTAGCAGGAAGAAGGGTTATATTACTGGAAGAAAGGTTGCACCTACAAAAGATGATCCGGGCTATGGAAAGCTAAAGATGCCCTTGTCAAGTCTTGGCTTATTAATTCCATGACTGATAATCTGATGTTCCACACTGAACATCTAAAGAAGTTTGGGATGCGGTTAAGAGGAACTATCTTGATGTTTCTAACTCTTCCCAAGTCTATGAACTAATGAAGAGGTCATTTCAATTGTGCCAGGGTGGTCGATCTCTCGTAGAATATTACAATGAGTTAAATTCAATTTTCATGGAGCTTGATTATCATAGGCCTAATGACATGACATGTGCAGCTGATATTGAGAAACAAAGGAAGCGTATTGCAGAGGATCGCATCTATATGTTTCTTGCAGGTCTTGATCACAGTTTGGATCAAGTTAGTAGTCGTGTTTTGGCTACCTCTCCTTTACCAAGCTTGGAAGAAGCCTACTCTTTAGTTCGTCGTGAAGTGCAGAGACAAGTCACCATGGGAAAAGAAAATCATTCTGAGGCTTCCGCTCTAACTATACAAAAGAGCACCTCTCAGTTGACTCCCTATGTTCCTGTGAATGCTACTGCTTCCAATTCAAGCTTCTGCACTCATTGCAATAGTACCAGACATATAGTAGATGTTTGTTGGAAGAAGCATGGCTATCCGGAGTGGTATAAACTTAAACAAGCTGAGAAAAAAAATAAGAAATCTGCTCAGATTGTTGTTACTGACACTTCTCCACCTTCTGCTTCTCATGTCTCTCGAGTGTCTCCTCAACAAGGTAATTCTAGTTTGTCATGTGTTTCTACTGCTTCTAACACTTGGATTATTGATTCAGGAGCTACTGACCATATGACTAGTAATTCTTCCATACTTGCCTCTCTAATGTCTTAACCTGTTAAGTCTGTACAGGTTGCTAATGGGACTTCTATGCCAATTACAAGGGTTGGGAATGTCTCAATTTCTCCTACATTCTTTATGTCATCTGTCTTACTTGCACCTGATCTTTCTAATAGTCTTCTTTCCATTAGTAAGATTACCAACAATCTTAATTGTTCTGCAATATTTAATTTTACTCGTTTCTTTTAGGACAATCGTACGAAGATGACAATTGGCATTGGTAAGGAAAGGGGAGGTCTTTATTACTTAGAGGGGGCTAAGGAATTTAAATCTGAACCTAGCCATGGCTTTCAAAAAGAGAGAGTCCTTTGATAGAGAGAAGATTCTTTTATGGCATTGTCATTTGGACTCGATCTGCTTCATGTCATAAATTCTTTGTCTTTTATTGATGACTGCACTAGAGTGAGCTCAGTATATTTGATGAAATCTAAAAGTGATGTTATACATGTGATTCCTCAATTTTACAAAATGATTGTCACACAATTTCATACTCAAGTCCAGGTCTTTCATTCTGACAATGGTCGTGAGTTTGTAAATCAGTCTCTTACCAACTTCTTCCTAGAACAGGGCATCCTCCACCAAACAACTTGTGCCTATACGCCACAACAAAACGGTGTAGCAGAGCGTAAGAATCGTCATATCCTTGAGATTGCTCAGACTTTAAGCTGTACTATGCATGTTCCTAAACGATTCTGGGCTGAGGCTATCATGACTACTGTCTTTCTTATTAATCGAATGTCTGCTCGTATCATTAATTTTCAAACCCTTTTGAGGATGTTGTCACAATTTCACTCTATTCCTTCTGCTCTAAATATTTGTCCTAAGTTTTTGGTTGTGTATGTTATGTTCATGTCCACTCTATATATAGGGATAAGCTTGATCCACGTGCTCTTAAATGTGTTTTTCTTGGTTACTCTAATTCCCAAAATGGCTATAAATGTTTTCATCCTCCAACAAGTAAATATTATGTTTCCATGGATGCTCAGTTTTGTGAACAAGTATCTTATTTTTCTGAAGATGTATCTATGGTTCCTCTTCAGGGGGAGATTAGTAGTAAGGAAGAACAACGGTTATGGTTAAAAGAGAAGTTGTGGATGTCGAGTAAGGGGGAGAATTCTTGTTCTGTTGAGTTTGAGTCTGAATTTGAGGAGAAAAAGGATGAAAGACCAGCTAGGTTATTCCAAAAAGGTTATACAAGAAGAAAACAGAATGCCACTGTTATGCCTCCTCCTGACTCTAGTGCTCCTCTTGATGATACTACCATGCAATCGGATGACTCTTCTACTATTAACCCTAAGGTATGTGTTCCCTCTCCTACAACTTCAACTTCAGATATTGATTCTAGTCCTGTAACATTAGAAAATGCTACTTTGAATCCACAAGTTATGGATCACAATCATGGTAGGAGATATCCCCTTCATGAACGTAGAGAACTTGATAAGTTGGGTTCTTCCAAATCATCTTCTAATGTCACTTATCCTATTTCTGGTTTTATCTCTTATCATCGTTTGTCTAAGGCTCACCTAGCTTTTTCTCTTCAGTTGTCTTCTATGTATATTCCTAGTCATTTTCAAGAAGCCCTTGGAGATCCTAAGTGGAAAGCTGCTATGGAAGAGGAAATGAAGGCTCTCTAAAAAAAAAATTCTACTTGGGAGATGATTGAGTTGTCACAGGAAAAGAAGACAGTAGGATGCAAGTGGGTGTTTATAATGAAATACAAGTCAGATGGGACAGTTGAAAGGTACAAGGCTAGACTGGTGGCCAAAGGTTACACTCAAACGTATGGGATTGACTATCAAGAGACTTTTGCTCCTGTGGCTAGGATGAACACCGTTCGAGTCATTTTATCTCTTGCAGTCAACCTAGACTGGCCATTACGACAGTTTGATGTAAAAAATGCTTTTCTCCATGGTGATTTGATAGAGGAGGTGTATATTGATCCTCCTCTAGGATTTACACCAGGAGGAGGTAAGGTGTGCAAGCTGAAAAAGGCATTGTATGGGTTGAAACAATCATCAAGAGCATGGTTTGGCAAGTTGAACTACTCGATGAAGGAGTATGGTTTTAAGCAAGCTTTGGCAGATCATACTCTGTTTTATAACAGGGACCATGATGATATTACCTTGCTTATTGTTTATGTTGATGACATGATTGTTGCAGGTAGTAATGCTAGTGAGATAGAGAAACTTCGAAGCTATTTGGCCAAGGAATTTGAGATGGACTTGGGGGTTCCAAAATACTTCTTGGGTGTTGAAGTATCTCGGTCCAAGCAATGACTTTTTCTCTCTCAACGGAAGTATATTTTAGATCTCTAAGCTAAAACTAGTAATTCTGCCTGTGAACCTGTAGATACTCCCATTGAGGTGAATCATGGTCTATCTATCTATCCTGATCAGGTTCCAACTAACAAGGAGAGATATCAAAGACTAGGGGGGAAGTTGATTTATCTAACTCACACTAGGCCTGACTTATCATATGCAGTTAGTGTTGTCAGTCAGTTTATGCACAATCCAAGTGATCGACGCATGAATGCAGTGAATCGTATTTTGGCTTATCTGAAGTCCTCTCCAGGTAAAGGTATTATGTTCTCCAAACATGGGCACTTAGATATTGTGGGTTACACAGACTCTGACTTTGTTGGCTCTAGATTAGATAGAAAGTGTACTTTAGGGTATGTGTCATTTGTTGGAGGTAATCTGGTGACTTGGAGGAGTAAGAAACAGAATGTGGTGTCATTGTCTAGTGCAGAAGCTGAATACCGGGCTCTTCATCATGCAACCACAAAGCTTGCTTGGTTAAAAATTCTCTTAAAAGAACTCAGGTTTGGTCCAAAAAAACCTATGGTACTTTATTGTGATAACACTGCAGCTATTGAGATAGCTAACAATCCAGTACAGCATGATCGAACTAAGCATATTGAACTTGATAGGACTTATATCAAGGATAACTTGGATAATGGCATGATAGAGGTTCCTTACATTAAGAGTGCACATCAGCTGGCTGACATGATGACTCACGCTGTTACGAGTGGATCATTTTATGCATCATTATCCAAGTTGGGCATGTGTGATATCTATGCACTAACTTGAGGGGGAGACTTAGTGTATATAGCTGTATATTTATTTAGGAATTATTTATAGCTGTAATATTCCTGTAATTTTTCCTATAATTTTCCTGTATAGTTGACTTACCTTAAATAGGTCTAGGTATCCTGTATAAATACCTTGAGATATATGGAATAAAGATACAGCAGTTTTTCAGTCAATTATTAATTGTGTCAGTTTGTTTGTTCCTGTCTTGGTTAGTGTGTCCATCAAAATTTTTTCTTCAGTCCTACTATAGAATGTGCTACTACTGCAGCTAGTATTATCATTTTAAATAGGCAAAATGTGCTGCTCTATTTTAAACTTTTCCTGTTTATATTACTGCAATTTAAAATTGTTTCAGTTTGGCCTATCTTTTTGATTTATATTGATATCCAGCCTAATACTGGCTGCCATTGATGGTATGGCATGCTTAGGTGGTCATGCATTTTATGAGCTGGAAATTTTTTTACTTAGACCAAAATAAAAGTAGAAATGCACCATTTTGTGGAAGCAATATTGCATCACTTTTCTTTCTTCAAAATGGTGCATTTTGCAACCCCATCATATATTTGGCAAAATGGGCGAAGTTTAGGATCGATAAGCTCATTATGCATTTTAGATATTAGAACCTTAAAAATTTCTCTTCCTTTTATGCTCCATGTGTAGATATGTTTTGCTTTAATATGATATTACTAGTAGTTGGTAGGATTGAGGAAAGGAAATGCTAATAAAAATATTTTCAGGTCCGTGCTTCTGCTGTTTTTGTGCCAGAGATGGCTGATTTGCAAGGTTATCATTCTGAGAAACATGGGTTTGCATATTCAATTCGCATGTCCCTCTTGCCAGATGGATGCAATATAAATGGAATGTATTTCAGCTCTTGCCAACTGCAGAAAAGGCACTGGGTCATCCGTGCAAATGGCACTGTTGTATCTGATGTGACTGGGGAGGGTGTGATAGGCAAGGTATGTCCTGTTACCCTTCCTTTGCAGTGAATGACGTTTTTATTTGAAGGATTCCAATAAGACTTGTCTTTTTCATGAACATCTCACGTCTTTCAAGGCTTTGCTACAATGTTAAATAAAATTTAGAAAGAAAAAAAAAAAGAAGGAAAAGAAAATAACTTATGAAATATCAATGCCAGCTATCCTTTTTCTCAAATTGTGAACTTTTCTTTTTCTTTCTGTTTTAGTCTGTCTTAGCCAACAGATTTCACCGAAACTCCAACACATGTTATCAAGAAATTTTTTTTTTTTTTCTGTTTTCACATCATTTGGTTTTCGTGGTCATTTTAGCTATGTATACGACTTTCGTTAGCCAGAAAAAGAAAGAGAGAAATGTATATGCTAATATATTTTGCACTTGACGCAAACTTTCGAAGGTCTTATTTCAAGGCCAAAGAGATTCTAGGCACTGCATCTTCAAATGTCTGTCACTGGGAAATTGGGAATTTGTAGCATCTAATATCCTTTTTTATTGAAGAAGCTTGGAAGGGTGGTTTGTTGACCTACTCAAAATATTTTGTTTCAAATTGATTGTGTGCCATCACCATAATGTTGAACTGATGCAAATTTTATTGGTCATGAGGGAAAGCTTTATTTATTTATTGCTTATTTCATCAATGAGAGAACTTCTTAATTTCCAAAAGAGAAGCACAAGTTTGAAAATAAAGGTCAGAATATTTGTGTTTGTTTTGTGTTTCACTTAGTAGGCATTTACAAATTGGATTTCTCTGTAAATGAGCACCATAACTAGAGCTATCTTTTTTTCTCTTTTTCTTTTTGTAAAGAAGTGATATTACTAGATCAATTGCTATTTCTTGATATCTAAAGTGATGAACTATGAATGAGGACTTTAATAACCATATGGCATGTCATGCTTTCCTTTTATGTTTGCAGTATCCACTCTTGCGTTCAGGTGAGAAAGAATTTGTATATGAGAGTTGCACACCTCTACCAACTGCTCCAGGTTCAGTTGAAGGTTCTTTTACATTTGTCCCTGACAGGTAATCTGCATAAATAGACCTTATGATGCAAGTTGTTCTGTTTCAATAATGTCTTAATAAGGGCAGGGGGTAAGTTCCCGATTCAATTTGAGATAATCCTAGCACAATGGGACTACTCCCGGATTTGATTAAGTGTTAGTAATTTGGGGCTTTTCATTATTGGGGATCCTTGCACATTGTGTCATAGAGACAAAGCTAGGTTTGTTGGTCAAGTCGAAGATTAATTTTAAGTTGAAATTGTTTGCTTCCTTCATATCTTTGGCATAAAACAAAATCCTACCAATTCTTATACTTTGAGATCCCTGGAAAGAGAACCAGATGGAACTCCAGCTTGAACCCAATTGATTTGAAATAATTTTTATAGATTGGAAACTGTAAAACCACATTTGTTGGGGATTGTTAGCACAGCTGCCTTGGCCTGGAGCTGTATTAGCAACTGGAAAGAAGCATATCTTAGTATGTTGATTCCAGACGAAAATTTTTTTTTTTTGCTCGCTAATATTAGGATTTTTTAATTTTTTTTTCCTCTTCTTGGTTCTTCTAGGTTGGTTCATCCAAAAGGAGCTCCATTTGAAATTGAAGTGGCTCGGTTTCCTCTTCAACTTCCAGATTACATTTTCTGATGGTCATCTCTGAGATTAAATTCCTACAACAACCCCTATATGATAATTTATCTTGCTGCTGTTATCGACATGTGTGACTGAGTTACCCGCTTGTAAAGACCAGATTGTAGAGGGTGCCTGCTGTAGAAAACTTGCGGTGTTTACTGCATTTTTATTTGTAAATAACTCCCAGCTTTCATAGAGTTGCCAGCATTACTACCTTGTTAAAATCCTGATAGTCTTCGCTGGTTTATGTATCACATGTAGAAGCAAAGAGCACAAAGGTAAAATACAGAAGCAACAGTTGTTTTCAACTAGTCTATTTGCTGAGCTTCAAGAAAGCAACTTTTGGGATCTGTATTTGATTGAATGTATTTCTTGCGACAATTATGCAAATATTGATGAATAAACCTACATGTGAAACGGATTTATGGTCCATGAGCAAATGTTGTTTCTTGGTTACAAGTACATACAACCATTCTCAATTGGTCTTTGTTAGTTATTTATGACAAAAGAATTAACTACTTGTTAAAATTCATCTTCCTTTGGCAGCATTTGAAAAAATTGTGAAATGGAAAAATAAGTTTAGTTTGTTATTTTATTTTTATTTAAAGAAATGTAAAATTTAATTTTTTTTTTTATACGGTGGATGCTCAATAGATCATGAACTACACGACAGAGGGTAGTTATTCCTTTAGCATTCGCCATAATGGTGATAACTTCCACCAATATTGGTGGATAGTGGCCGTGGAGGTTCGAACTCAAGACTTTCCTCAATTCTTACAAATGAGAATACTAATCAGACTTGTTCTTTTGAATGATTGTTTGTTATATTATTTTTTTATTTGTATGAGTTAGTTAATTCAAATGAGAGAAAGATTAAAGAGAACAAATAATAAATAAGATGAAGAGAAAAATTAGTAAACAAGAATTGTTGGAAAATATTTTTTTAGTGTTTCTTATAAAGGTTTGGATTTTATTTTTTTAAACAATCTAAAAATTAAATTTAAATTTTATTCAAAAAATGAACAAAAAAATTGAAAATATAAATAATAACTAGCACTCCAAAATAAGTAATGGTTATGCCCATTTGTGTAAATTATAACAATATCGAGTAATTTTTTTTATTTCTCATTATAAATATGATAAAATTTAAAAAATGAACAATAAACTTGAATTTAATATTTTCATAATTTTTATAAACAATTTGAATATCAATCAAATTATTCTAATTAATAATAAATTAACATTTTTGTGGTTTGGATGGAGTTATAAAATCAATGATTTGACGCACTCCTAAGAATATTAATTAACAGGTCCACATGTTCTTATAATATTGTAAGTTGAATAGAAACTTAGACCATAAAATTTCATATGATAACATTAAAAAGTGAAGAGTGCAATGTTTTACATTGCTTCATAATAGTATTCTTCTATAAATAGTCAACTCAATTGTTCATGGCAAGCATTCAAATTTATTAACCATCTTAATTTATTTATTTTATTTAATTGCATTTCTATTAGTAATTTTGTTTCTAAAGTGTTAACAAGTCAACAACTCTTAAAACTGGACTGTTGTTTATCATAAACACCTCCACATGCACATGTTATTGAAGTCAAGTGATTATAAATTTATAATTATTCCTCTCACTCAATTTCTTAGTTGCTTTCTTAACAAGTAGAACCCTTCTATACCGTCCTTGTTTTTTTTAGCCAAAGATTGTTGGGAAAGTCAAATTTTAAGCCATGTTTTCATGTGTAAAATTCATTTCACAATTCTGATAATATAAAAAATTCATTGAAATTTATCATTAAATTTAGGTTTAGTGGCCAAATATACTACATGGCATTTTAAAATTTTGAATCCAAAACCTATATTTCTATTGAAGGTTAATGTTCTAAAAAAACATTCAATTTAAGATATCTTCAATTTTGGTAAAATTAAATTATACATAAATAAAATTCTATCAGAAAATTTAATAAAATTTATAATTATAATATCCTAGTTTTTAGCAATTAAATAGTCAGTGAGAAAATTAATCTAATGATATTTCTCTTTAAGGTATTTATATATTTTATTATTAATATGCTTAATTCATTTTTATCTAATTTATATAGAAAACTATCTCTATTGTTTAATTCACTAATATTTAATTTTTTATTTTTTGATAAAATTACCATCGATATTCTGCAGCCAAGAACCTTAACAAATTTTAAACCGAGTCAAGTGAGATTTATAAAAAAAAATAACATTTTTTTACAACTTATTTTTCATATATAAAAATTAAAATTAAAAATTTTATTTGAAGAAATCTGAACTTTTTGTATTTTGAAGTAATTGACATTGGTTTATTTTATCTCTTTATTAATAAAAATATAAAATATCAAATACCCTCACTTTTTTTTAAATGGAATAGGAATTTTAGTTGAGAATGGAACTAGATGGAACCTTAAAAGGTAACACATGCGAACAAAAACAACATTTGTAGCACAAAATTCATCTACTTTTAGGTCGGAACCGGACCTGTCATCATGTCTTTAGTACAACTCAACTCAACTCAGGTTCCTACTTCCTAACAATTGAAATTTATCTTAAGAAATTCACTATTTATACATACCGGGCAATCGCTCATTTTACACGCTCTTTTTTAATATTTATTTTATTATTGGTCCATATCACTATTTTTTTTTATTAAAAAAATGATTGTTTTTATTATAAGTAAATAAAAAATTATTTTTCACAATACATTTATATTTTATTGATCTATATTGATAGTAACAATTTTTTTTTTACCTAAATATATATGGTAACTAAAATTTTAGTTATAAAAAAGTAATGAGCTTGATCACTGACAAAATAAATGTTAAAAAAGAGTGTTCAAATTGAATGTTGTCAGCTTTTTTTTATTTTTTTTTACTTACAAAAAATATTATATATTATTTTTTTTACTTCAATAAAAATTTAAAACTTTAATTTTTTAATTAATATGAAAAATTAAATGATTTAAGTATTAATAGTATACTTCATAATATTTTTCAAAATAGGTTCAAAAAAAAAAAAGTCTCTCATTATAATACACATTATTTTTCAACTTTAGTCTATAATAGTTATTTTCATACAGCTATTTTAAAATTTTAAATATTTTTTATTTCAAGTTATACATTTTCATTATATAAATATAATATCACATTTTAAATTTTATACATTTTTAATTTATTAAAAAATATAAAAAATTGATTTTTTTTTTAAATAAGGAGGAAAAAAAATTCAAGTTTCAAATATTTTTATGACTATTTTTATTTTTGTTATTTTTTTTATCTCTATAATTACAAAATAAATTTGTATTTTTTCATTTAATGATAATGATATTATTATTTAAAATTTTTTTCAATAAAAATCTCTATAGATCCATGGAATTCTCATTGGGAAAAATAAATAATAGTCATGTTCTACATTTCCAAGGTGTAAGAAAAATCTTGTAGAACCCTTGATTGGTAGCTTAATTAATAAGTAAGTTTGTGATGAATATAAAAATGTTGACTAAAATTTAATTGTATCAACAAAAATCACAAAATAAAATTACTTTCCAAACTTGTAAATTATGCCAATCTCACCATATATGGTTAGTTATTAATTATGCCAACAATGCACTAAAACAAAAATAAAAATAAAAAATTATAAAAAAAATTCAATTACCCTCCATATTCTACACATACACTACACCGAATCATTCCCTTCCTTTACCTTGCGTACACTACTAAAACCCGCAAGTAATCTGCGATATTATCCAGTACAGCAGGATCTACCATAGTCCTATCATCCTTGCTTTTAACATGTTGTACTTGAACATGTAAAGCGTGTTCAAAGTCAACGGTGGAAGGGCAAAAAAGTCCATAGAGTACAACAACTAAAAGCATAACCAAAGAAA
>CATIWO010164562.1:0-14514 GCA_949673435.1 Macaranga tanarius
ACTTTAACCTATAAAATCTCTTAGAAACAGTAATTTAATCATTTTTTATCGGTTCAGATACTTATTTATAAATAAAAATAATTTAAAGATCAAAATACTAAAAATTAAAAAGTTGAGTCATTATTTATGTTATTATCCTAAAAATGGTTTTATTGGAAACATATAAAGATTTAGTATTAACTTTAGAAAACTATCATTTAAATCATAAACCATCATTTAAATTGCAATATTACATACCATAATACAATCCAAATAAATCCACAATTTACAACTCTTGTAAAAACAGTTATAACAGTATACTACTGCGGTGTCTAGAGTACAAATACATAATATGTAACATTATTAAAACCTACATAAAACAGCCAGGGAAGAATGAGACCGGCGTAGCAGAGATTGTCTAATATCTGACTGAAGAAGTCCTAAAAAATAATTTGAGGGGAATCAGACCTCACTAAGTGAATTAATATTAAGAAATGCATATTAGTTTCAACACCTCTACTTATATTATTGTCATTTTAATACCCGAATTTGCATAAAATGTAATTTTTAAACCCATTTTATCACATGTGTCATGAAATAACGAACCAGTATGTGCTACATTTTAGTGTTTGACTGATTAAAACCTAAAAGCTGAGATGTCAAACTAACAAAAAGTGGCAAGTACAAGAGGGTGGCTGATGTAATATGTAGTTAGATTAGTGCATTTTAGGTAAAAAGTAGTGAGTTTAAGTGTTGAAATGGTAAAATTATAAGTTGAAGTGTCAAATTGATCAATTGTGGCAAGTACAAGGGCTACGAATATATTATGTCTATATATATCTTACATCGAATTGAATCCATAAATACATAAATGTTGCCTTTTTTTTTTTGCTATTTTGATTTTTAAATTATTTTTTTATAATTAAGTATTAAAATCAGTAAAAAAATTTTAATTTGATATGTCTAGTAAGTTTTACTCATTAAAATATATATGTATTAAATTGACTTAAATGCCTTTATTTTATATTATATTACATTTTTTACTTTTTAAATTTATAAAAATTTATTTTTTCTTTCACTTATATATAAAGTAAAATTAATAATTAATAATAACTTTTCAAAAGAAAATAATTAGAATAAAACAAATAAAGTTTAATATAAAAAAATATTTAAATAAATTTACTTTTTAAAGTAAGATACATAATCACTTTAACCTATAAAATCTCTTAGAAACAGTAATTTAATAATTTTTTATCGGTTCGGAAACTTATTTATAAATAAAAATAATTTAAAGATCAAAATACTAAAAATTAAAAAGTTGAGTCATTATTTATGTTATTATCCTAAAAATGGTTTTATTGGAAACATATAAAGATTTAGTATTAACTTTAGAATGTAGTTGAGGGTCCAATACGACCTTTAGCTCAGTTTTTATCATACAATCTAATATTTATTGTCACGACCCGATCCCAAGGTACGTGATCGGTACTAGGAAATGGGAAAGCTATATGCTTCTAAAACCCGTAGTAAGCCTTAAAACAATAATTTTAACGAAATTTCGGCAGAGTTTCCCCTATATCTAGAGTAACTCAAACCTGCAATATCAAAAATTACACTCCCAAAATATTCAACCAACACTACTCCAATTACTAGAAACCATCCATCACATAAACTATCATTTAAATTGTAATATTACATACCATAATACAATCCAAATAAATCCACAATTTACAACTCTTGTAAAAACAGTTATAATAGTATACTACTGCGGTGTCTAGAGTACAAATACATAATATGTAACATTATTAAAACCTACATAAGACAGCCAGGGAAGAATGAGACCGGCGTAGCAGAGATTGTCTAATATTTGACTGAAGAAATCCTGAAAAATAATTTGAGGGGAATCAGACCTCACTGAGTGAATTAATATTAAGAAATGCATATTAGTTTTTCATTAAAAATCATTTATTTAAAACCATTAAAATTGTTAAAATAATTTAAAAGCATAAAAATCAAATTTCAAGAACCATAAATGTAATTTATTAAAATATTCAGAAATCCTTTAATCTTTCCATAAAATAAGTATATAAAAATATAATGAAATATTTTTAGTGGGAAAAACAGTGGTAGAACCCTAAACCTCAATTCTAATAGCCTTTTGGCTATCTTAAATCCAAATGACTGCCGGTCCCAGAGAGCAAACTCGACCAGGTTCCAAACACAGTTTGTCCCTTAATCCAATATTTACTAACTCTTAGAGAGTAAGCTCAACCAGGGTCCAACCAATAAATAACTATAATCTTGCCCAAAGAGCATCGCTCGACCGGGGCCCACATCCCAAAATCTCATATCTGCCCATAGAGCATCGCTTGACCAGGGCTCACATTTCAATAATATCATATCTGCCCAGAGAGCATCGCTCGACCAGGACGTACAATCAAACTCATAATTAAACATAGATCAATACCAATGTGCACATGGTTCTGGACCTGGTGACACCTACCAGGTAGCCCATTCTACCAGTTCTCCCAAAATATTTATATAATAACACACTAAATCTAAAAATATTTATAAAATGATATTAGAAACTAATTATTTAAATCATCAAGCTTATAAAATTCATGCTTACTAGTCGAAATGTCCAATAGTAATATTTTCAACATCGCAATAATAAAATTAATAAGTAAATAAATATCATACCATTAATCCTCATTTTATTCAATTTAACTAATAAAACCAAGCAAGCAAATCCAATAAAAATATTTCCTAATATTAACTCACCGGTAGAGCATGCTGACCGACGTGTCCTCGTCTGCCTAGTATCTACGGCTCCAGCTCATGAACTCTATAAAATAATAAATATTTATTTAAAAGAAATATACTTACATACATAGCAATTAAAATCATAATAATTTTTAAAAATTCTGAAAAAAATTATTAAAATTAATAAATCATTATAACTAACTTAAAAACACCTTAAAATGACATTTCAAGCTTAAAGGATTTATTCTGATAAGTCAACACTATTTAAATGGAAATAGAATAATTTCCACCGAAATACTTCTGGATTCCGTAAGGAATTAAACCTAGCTCCAGTTATACAAATTAATATTCGTAAGGAATCAGACCTAGCTCCAGTTATATAAATTAATTCTCATAATTAATACTATTTATTAAAAATAAAATTATAATTTTTGGAGCTGGTCACTATTCCTCACCAGAATCCGGTTAGAACTCGCTGGATTTCCTCACCAGAAAACGTATTTTACATTACCCAAATATACCAATATATTCACAACAACCTACTAAGTTTAAATATACCACCCATTACATAAAACATCAAGCAGAGTGAGAGATCAGAGCAAAAATAAGAGCTTACCGATCAAACTCCAACGAAGGTCGAAACGGTGTAGATAGAACGCGTGGCTGGTCTCTTTCGTCTCTTGGAGACAAGGCGAGTACGCTAGTGGTGGTGGTTTTAGCTGACAGTTGCCAGAAAAAAGATCTGCCACCGGAAGTGAACTGTTGAAACTTCAAAGGCTTATTGGCACAAATCTAAATCTTCTCAGATGAAACCAAAAATACTAGCATGTAGGGGATGATGAGAAGTATCTGTGGTTCAAATTTTGTAGTGATCGGAGGTTGTTTGGCTAGTGAACAGAGAGAGAATAGTTGTTGGGTGCTACAGTGACAAAGCCAGAGGAGTTCAGGGACCTATCCAAAATTTTGCAGCTGGTCTATATATAGATAAGGAGACTGGCGAATTACCACTCGAATACCCGCATTTTTGGCAAAAATTCAACTTAGTCATTCCTCTTGAATTCTTACAAAAAGTTCCAGCAATTAAATGAGTTAACTCCAAAACCGCATATAATTACTAACAATTAAATGAGTTAACTTCAAAACCGCATATAATTACTAGCAATTAAATGAGTTAACTCTCAACCTGATATATATATATATATAATAACAAAATCAATAACAACAAATAATAATAATAATAATAATAATAATACTAATACTAATAAAATTCAAGTCATTACATTTATAAACTCACTTTTGTTTCTCCAAAAATAAATAAATAAATATATAAATTTATTATAATAAAAAAATTTATAGTATTTGGAATATTTATTTAGAGATAATAATATTATTAGTCTTATAAATTATATTATCTATACAATTAAATCTGACAATAAATTTTCTTTACAATCAAATTTTACAAGTTTTAGAAAGTATTTCTGTTAATTGTATCCATCAGCTAGGGATGAGCAAAAATAACCAAAAATTGAAAAATCAAACTGAACCGATTGGTTCAATTAGGTTCGATTTTTATCATAAAATATATTAGTTCAGTTTAAAACGAACCAAACTGAAATAAGTTTGGTTCAGTTTCTATTGTAAAAATTTTATTAAACCCAACAGAACCTAATTTATAATATATTTTTAAATTTTATAGGTATTTATAGTTCGGTGTAATCGGTTTAGTACTAATATTTTAAAGTTTATCAGTAATATGAGTTTCTAAATACTTAAAAATCTTAATTAAATTATTTAATACTAAAAAAATAACCAAAATTATTTAAATTCATTTTAGATAATCAGTTTATTTGATTTTCTTAAAAATTAATAAATTAAATAAATATAAAAAATTAGCATTAATAAATCTCATAAATCTTATTAGAATAATGCAAAATTACATAAGTGTAATAGGTTTAAAATTGTAAAAATGAAAAAAATTCAAAACCGAAAAAACCAATCGAACTGAACCGAACCAGCTTCGGTTTAATTCTGTTCAACTACTGGTTTGGTTCGGTTTTCTTATAAATAATTTTGGTTATTTTAGGCATTTTTAAACCGAACCGAACCGACCGATGCACATCTCTACCATCAGCCTAAGTAATTTTCCATTAGTCACCACTTAATATCAAACTTTTTTTACTTTTGAGTCCTAAAAAAATTTTTTTTAAGTTATTTTTGATATTTTAAATAAACAATTTTTTTATTTTTTATTTATGATTTATGATTTATTTTATTATTTAACTTCCATAATAACTATATAAGTCACTAAAGTAATCTTAAAAATTAAAAATAATATTTTCTTAAATTATTAGTTTTATTAACAAAAATAAATAAAATTAATTAAATATTTTAAATTATTTTTAAATATATAATTTTGATTAATATATCATAAATGAATAAATATTTTTTATATGGATAAATCTCAATTAATTTTGTCAATATTATAATTCATATTAGATTTTAAATAATTTTTAAACTAAGTTGGATTTGAAATAGAGAATTTTTTTTGTAAAATATTTCTTTAAATTACACTAATTTACAAAAAATATTCAACCAATCAAATAAGTGAACATAAATTTTTAATTAATAATTTTATTCTTTAGTATAAAATATAATTTGTAACACCCGTATTTTTAGATGCACTGTTCATGCATATTATTTTCATGTCATGTGAAGTAGAGTTATGGATTGTATCTAAGTGGGGCATGTGCATATTGATAGAGAGGGTCATTTTTGTAAGATAAGTTTGGACTATTTTGTCACAATTGGAAGTTGTGGATTATTGTGTAATAATCCTAGTTCATTAAGGGGTGTCAAGACATTTTTGGTGATATTTTTGTGTGTGTGTATATATATAGTATTGTATTATTTATTTGGTGATAAATTATCATTTAATGGAAGGAGACACCTTAGGGGGCAAATGGTGAAAGATGATTGGTGGAGATTATGTGAGTGTATATATATGTTTGTGTGGGAGTGTTGTGCAGAGAATTTGGGGGTAGAAGAAGAAGAGTGAAATTGAGAGGCTTTGGGAGATTTTGATAATTCTCTACACATCTAGCAAGGATTTTAGGGAGTTTTAGAAGATCTAGTAGCTAGTGGAGTATCATTTTTGGTAAGCCTTGCATTTAGTTTTGGTTATTTGAGTTAGGTTTTGTAAGTTATAATTCGGGTTCTATTTTGCATGTCTATCAGTCTTATTGTTTTGATTATATCTTGAGTTGTAGAGCTCTGATTTGAGCAAAGTTTGATGTTCTGAAAACTTCAAAGAGTCCCCTACAATTTTTGTGTTTTAAGCGAGAGCTGAATTGGCTATTAAGACTAACTGGCATGGCTTAATATTTTTTTGTTCATGCTGTCAACTCTGTTTTGGCCGGATTTACTCAAAAATCCATAATTAATTTCATACATGTCTAATTTGAGTAATTCTAATTGGAATTTAAAGTAGACTCATATTTTCATAATTTTTGGATTTGTGTGTGAATTATTTAGACACATTGAACCTAGAGTATGGGGTTGCTCTTAGTTGCATTTTGTTGAGTTGAATACAAGAGTCATGCTTACTATATGGTATTGATGTATGATTATGTGTAAGTCTTGATAAGGATATTGGAAACACTACTCACTAGGGGAACTTTGCTTTTGCAGGAGTTGAAGTACTTTGTGTAAGTGATTATTAATATATATATATATTGAGTCTCTCGAATATAAGAACTATATTACTATGAATGATTTGAGAAGTATGTGATGTGGTATGATATATATATAATATGTATATATATTATGAGAATGTTATTTTGTGTTCAATTGAATGAGGTGTGAAGTGAATATGAAAAATGTATTGCTATGAATGAATTGAGCAAGTTATTGGGATGTGATATGAATAAACATATGGATTGTGGAAATGTTAAATTGTGATTGAATATGATATAAAGTGAGATATGGCTATTGAAATGTGATTGTGTATAAGATTGTGGCTTGATTGAATGATGGTGAAGAAATGTGTGATAGTGGGGCAAAGCCGGGTAGATAGCTCCATTGATTATGAAATCTGGAACTGAGCTGAATGGATAGTTCCAGTAGTGGTCACATGTAAAAAGATGAATTGTGAGATGGGTAAACTGAGCCGGGCATATAGCTACCCGATAAATTATATATGAGAATGTGAGACTAGGACTGAGCCAGGCAGATAGTCTCAGTATATGACCACTTATGAGAAATGTGTATGTGAGGTGGTTCCGGCCGGATACCAAACTATGATGTGTGATATAAATGAATGAGTTTTGGATTCATGAGATGAGACATGATTATTAATTGATATGGTTTTGATATGTATGAGTAAGTGGTATATCTTGTGTATATGTTTGGTATATGTTGTGTATACATTTAGTATATGTTGTGAATATATTGGTATATGTTTAGCAAGAATTCTATATATGATTGGTATGTGCTGTAATTAAGGTATAATTCATGTTTGTACATAATCTATATACACATATCACGTAATTAGTTCTTGAGAAGTGATATATGTATAGTTATATTAGTAATTGCTTATTGAGTCATAAGCTCACCCCTTTTGCAACTATTTTTCAGGAGATAGTTAGTAAGAGCTTGACGCTTGCTTAGCTTGTGATTTCCGGAGGCCTGAGGTATGTTTGGTGAATTCGACCCCATCCTTATTTGTCATACACTATATGCATTTGGTGATATTGTTATGACCATTGTGGCTCTATATCAATTTGTGCTAGAAATGCTTTGTGTATTATGCACTATGTAATGTTTGAGTTGAGAAGTTATTGTGATGTGCATTCTAGCAATGACTTGAGTTGTATATGTAACACCCACCTATTTTTATACGTATGTATTGCATCTTATACATGTGAGATCATGGACTTTATTTAAGTTAAGATTGGGTATGAATTATAGAAAAGGACTAGATTGTAAGGATAGTAGGGACTTGATTGAAATAATCATAAGGTTAAGGAGTAATTGGGAAGAGTAGCAATTTATTAGGGAGCTAGGTGGATATTTAGTAATAAATATCATAAACTTTGGCTATATCTTCTTCTTCTTCTACATGGGCATGCATATTATGTGAAGAGCTTCTTAAGAAATTAGCTAGTTGCACTAAATTTTTCCTTCAAAGGGACTAGTGATTTGGTAGAGAGAGAGAGTGGATTTGGATAAGGAATTGGGAGTTTATACTGTAAATACCAACCTTTAGAGTTCAAGAACATCTCTTAGTAGGTGGATTGTGTTTTTGATTGAGTTGTGATAGAGTTTTAGGTAGTAATTTTTGTACTATATTTTTACTAAAATTTTAACCTCTGTATTTTGGCTATTACTAGAGCTATAGAGCTCTGATTTGGGTATTGTTGGATTCTTTGGAAACTTTAGAGATTCCTTTATAACTTTTTTGTTTTAAGCCTTGACTGAAGGGCTAAACATTTTATTGCTCTCAGTGATGCTCTATTTTGGCTGAATGGATTCTAAAATCCATAATTAATTCTACACATGTTCTAATTAAGTGATTCCAATTGAAATTTGAAGTAGACACATAACCTTAGCTTTAGTAGCAATTTGAGGGTTATTGGATTTGTGTGTGTGTGTTTAAGTCATGTTGAATTTAGAGCAATTAGTTACACTTTGTGTATATGGAATGAATTGTAATGTTTGCTTGTTGGAAATTGGTATTTATGATGTGTAGGAGTTAGAAAAGGTGAAAAAGGCCCTACTCAATAGGGGGAAAGCTTTGTTTGAGAAGGATTTGAAAGTTTTTGTAAGTAATTGTTAATACAATATGTACTTATATTAATTCTCTTGTAACTATCATTATTTAATTATGTTTGATTGTATATGTCATTCACTGTGGCAAGAATGAGTTATATAAGTATAAAATACTTATGGTGAATTATGAATAAGGGCACTATATTATGCAAGTCACATGATGTGGCAGGGATTGTGATTTCTCCATATTGTTGGAAATGAAATGATTATTGAATTGAAATATGCACATTGTGAGGTATGTGAGGAAAACGTATGTGTGTAGAGATTGAGCTCCACGATCTGATACTGAGATAGGCAAAGAGTCTCAGATGTGGCTATTCATATGAATATATATATATATATATATGAGGTATGTGAGGAAAACGTATGTGTGTAAAGATTGAGCTCCACGATCTGATACTGAGATAGGTAGAGAGTCTCAGATGTGGCTATTCATATGAATATATATATATATATATATATATATACATGTGAGATCTGAGACTGTGAGATCAGCAGAGAGTCTCAAGAATGGCCACAGGCATATGAAAATAATAATATGTCAAAAAAGAAAAAGTGAGCTTTGTGCGAAACGTGTGTGACGTGTGTTGAGAATTTTGACTGGATAACTAACAAGTATAATCATGTATTATTGCATTATACATGTATATAAAGTGTTAAATATGCTTATATTTTGAGATTGATGCATTAAGAAGTGTGATGATTGATGGGGTGTAGATATTGAGTTGTGAACACCCATTTATCTATGTTAGCACTTGTTAGATTTCTATTAATGTATTTGGAATTATATATATATATATATATACGTGTGAGATCTAAGACAGAGCTGGGCAGAGAGTCTTAAGAATGGCCACAGGTATATGAAAACAATAATATGTCAAAAAAAAGTGAGATTTGTACGAAACGTGTATGACATGTGTTGAGAATTTTGATTGGATAACTAACAAGTATAATCATGCATTGTTGTATTATGCATGTATATAAAGTGTTAAATATGCTTTTATTTTGAGATTGATGCATTAAGAAGTGTGATGATTGATGGGGTGTAGATATTGAGTTGTGAACACTCATTTATCTATGTTAGCACTTGTTAGATTTCTATTAATGTATTTGGAATTATGAACTTGTGATGAATTGCTTGTTAAATGGAGAAATATGCTTTTAGATTGAGAAAACAGGCTGAGATACGAGCGTGTCCTAGACCGTGTGTTGAGACACGGGCGTGTCCTGAGCCGTGTGTGAGGACACGATTTTTTTTAAGTTAGAACATGGTCGTGTGTCATATGTGAATTTTAACCCGAGAGCAATACGGTCTAGTATATAAGAGTGTACATAGTTGTGTATGAAATTGTGAAAATGTGTATTTTTGACCGAGAGCAATACGGGCGTATTTGTGACCGTATCTAATTTTAAAAATATGTGAGTTTTGGATCGAGAGCTACACGGGCGTGTACATAGCCGTGTAGTAATTTGATAAATTGTACATTTTAGACTGAGACACACACGGATATATTTATAGTCGTGTGTGAGAGTGTGTTTGGGACCGAGGTGAACACGGGTTGGAACACAGCTGTGTTCCAGACCGTGTAGCCCAAATTTCAGTATTTATATTTGAATTAGTTTAATTTGTTGCATGTATTATCAATTGCTTATTGAGTCGCAAGCTCATTCCTTTACAATTGTAGTTTTTAGGATAGATAGCCTAGCTTGAGGGGCATTTTTTATAAAAGTTTAAAGTTTGGTTAGTTGTGAGCTCAGGTGGGATAATAACGTGCTTGATGATCGACATCTCCATCCATATGAACATTTATATTTTGGGAATTTTATAATAAGTTTATGTTTATTTTTTAATATTTATGTAAAGCTTATATACATTGTATAAACTAGTACTTTTTATATATAAAGTATCTTTTCTTAAAAAAAAATTTCTTATTCATGATTTTGGTTTTTAATTGTGAACATTATGGAGACATGTGTATGTAGTACCTGGAGGGTGCTACAGTATATATATATATGATTTGAGAAGTTCATGTAGATTTGTGAATGTGATGAGCTTATGTATATATTTTGGATGAGTAGTTTGTGTCTATATATATGAGAAGCATTGTTTTAAAGCATGTTATGTGTGCAATGTTATTAGGTTAAAGTTTTGGTTAATATATGAATGAAAGTAGGAATGTGGCTGCCTCTAGTCACTGTTGGGCACCAGTTGACTAGAGATCGCCAGTCTCCCTGACTACCTTCAGCCACTGGCAAGCGCCAGTGACTAGCGACCGCTAGTCCTCTAGTGTAGACTTATAAAAAAATTTTCTATGCTTTATTGATTAATTATTTCACTTTCTTGTATGTATGTGATGTATATTGAGTATAAATATGCATGACATGTATTAATGTCCCTCAAAGACTTTTTTTTTATTCTTTCTATTAGGATAAGTATATGGGTTTGTTTGAGGCCACGCGTTGCAGGTCTCATATTTAGTGATATCAGAGTAGGAATTAGATTCTTTTGGACATAAGCATATAATGAATTCATAGCATATCATGCATAAGTTAGAGATGACATGTAGTTGATATGCATTACATATCTCAGGATGGAAGAGCACCAAGCACCTCCTATTGGCCCAGAAGAGTCGTCTGAGTCCATATATAGGCAAGTGCCTATACGTGCATTAAGTGAACCATCATAATTCCAATCACAACCTCCTCCTCCATAAGCTCCTTATCCACCATATATACAAGAGTTTGTGCAAGCTATAAGGGAAATGGCCCCAAAAACCGAATGAGAGTACCTTTAATGAGAATTATGAGAAGATTAGAAAATAGGGGGCTAAAGCTTTTGCAGGGACCACCGACCTAATGGTAGCTGAGGAATGGCTGAGAAGTACTGAGAGTGTACTAGATCGATTCAAGTGCACCACAGAAGGGAGAATTAGTTATTCGGTGTCATTATTTGAGTAGGATGCCCTACGTTGGTGGAAGACAATACCGAGAAGTGATAATGTATCCATGATTATGACTTGGATAAACTTTTTGAAAGTATTTACAGAGAGATATATTTTTTGACATATTTGTAGATAGAAAGAAGATTAAATTCTTAGAGTTGAGGTAAAAGGATTCATTTGTGGCCAATTATGAGGAACAATTTGATAAATTATCGTAGTATGTTTTTGAAGAGATCACAACTGATGAATTAAAGCAAAAAAGACTTGAGAAAGGATTGAATTTAGAGATCAGAAAAAGAGAATGGTAATCAAACCACTAACTTATGGAGATACAGTGAAAACTGCATTGTGTGAAGAAGAAACTATAAAAGAAGAGGAAGCTCTAGAAGCTAAAAAGAAGAAAAAACTATTATCAGACTTGCTATTTTAACTCAAATCAGTGGTAGTCCAATCTCTAAAAGTTCTGATTTTGAACAAGCAATTTTTAAAGGTGTCAAGTAAGGCAAATTAGTCAATCAAAGGGAAAAATATGTGATAGAGAATTTAAAAGACTTAACAGTTGAAAGGGCACCAATAAATTATGAATAGTACATCAGTTTTAATATGTAATAGTTGGGGAAAAATTCATTCAGAAAAATATGGAGTCCTAGATTTATTGTATGTTGTTATTGAAGTAAGTCGGGTATTTCTTCAAAGACTGTCTATTGAAAAAAATTGTTGAAAGATCTCAGTTAATTGAACAAAGTGATACTAGAAAGAAAAGTTCCAAGTCAGTGTTAATTTGAGCAGAGGTTTAAGAAGATAGTAAGAAAAGGGGAGCTGATATTTTGACATAAACTAAACCTTATAATCAACCTCAGAATCAAGAAAGAGCATATGTTATCACTCAGTCAGAAGCTTTTGCCACATCAAATAAAAATATAGGTACATTTTATTATGTTCTTATGATACCTTTTGATTTTGAATTTACATGATCATTTATATGGGTATGCATTGCGTATACATGACACGCTTGCATTATTAGGGACATGGTATATACATTCCAATGCCTACTAGAATGTTGTGATAATAAATTTGGTGATGAGATTTTATTTCAAAATAGTAAAAACAGTATGATTGATATGCAAACTTTAATAATCATTGAAGTGGAAAGAAGATTAGTATTATTTCAAGAATAGATTAGGTATAGAACTATGATATTATTGTAGTTTGGCATATAAAGAAGGTAGATATGGATATTTTAAGACAAAGAAAGATAGAGACAATAATTAAAAGAGAGATTATGCATACTAGTTTGATTTCAGCTATAATTGTATCACCTGTGATAGAAGATGGGTAAGAAGATTATTTAGATGATATTAAGATTCAACGAAAGTTAATTCAAGGGTAGTGGGAGAACTTATAATTGAAGAATTTTCTAATTTGTGACTAAAGAGAATTATGAGATTATTCTTAGAAGTAGATTTTGAATCTATATTACTTCAAGGGTAGTATTTAGAATTGATTGCACCATACAGAGTAATATCAATAGAGTTAAAGAATTAAAAAAGGGTAAATTAATAGTGTGAGTCATCTATTATGGGGATGTGTTAATTTAGCTTAACAAAGAAGATGATAGTGTGTGGTTACATATTGATGATGGTAAATTAAAACTGTGTATATTTATTTGGTTTCAACCCCGATTGCTTTTCATATGGTTTGAAATGAGCATGAAAATTATTTAACTATTATTGAGGAATCAATGAAGATTAGTGTAACACCCTATAATTTTATATATTTGTGTGTTTATATTTTTGCGACTTAATTTAAAGTTTGAGTTTTATTTTGATAAAAATTATTTTTTTTGAGGGACTATATTGATAAAATTCCCACTCTTTAATATATGTATATTTATATATACAAATAAACCCACTTATTTTTTTTATTTCCTCCCCTCTTCTTTTCTTTTCCTATCTTTTTCTTTCTTTCTTTCTTCTCCTCCCACCACCGGCACCCTCCACTCCTGCCGCCAGTACCTCTGACTGCCACCACTCCACCAACATGACAGCAGCTCCTCTTTGTCATCATCTCCACCCAGCAACAGCCTCTTTCTCTTCTCCTCCCTCCATTTTGTTTAAGCTTTTAAGAAGGAGAAGAAGAGCCACCACCTCTGCTACCACCGGTGGCCATCAGTGCTGCTGCTCTTCCATTCATCGATCTCTGGTCGATGTTTTCCCTCTACCACTGCTGTTGATCGGCACCCGCAGCCACCTCCATTAGAGGTAATTGTGTTTTTAGACTTTTGACTTTTGAGCTTTGATTCTGTGTTATAGAGTTAGAATTAGGCTATGTTGTAGTTAGAAAGAATGTAGTAGGAGATGAGAGTTTTTTATTGATACAGGTTTGACAATTTTCTGGCAACTGGCAGAATATTCCGACGACGTGATGGAATATTCCGGCAGTGATCGGAAAGTTGATCATATTTTTAATAAATTCTATAAATGATGAGGATCAATGTTTGTTTAGATAATTTTATCAAATTCTCCCTAGATTGTGAATTAAAAATCCCGGAAGGTTTATGCCGAGTAATGTCGGTGTTAGAATTTTTGGTTATCTGACTGTAATTCTTAGTTTAAATAATTTTATTATTGATTAATAGTGATGGATTGAATATTTGGTATGATAATTGAGTTAAATGAAATATTTATTTGGTGAATTATGTTTGTGAGGCTTAGTTAATTTAATTGTAGTTTGATGGGTAACTGAGCTTAAGTTGTAATTATATTTAGAAGTGCAGTTATTTTATTATAGGATTGGCTCTATTTTTGTAGGAAGATGTCCATATTTTAGGGGAGGTTCTGCTGAATTTTCGGTAGATTCCTCAGAAATTGTGCCTTTAGCTTTATAGGTGATTTGAGTCTTTTCTAGAATTCTAGACGTTAGGAAATATGTTCTGATATTATTTTATTAATTTTAATTATAGATTCTTCCGGAGCAAGACCATCATCTCGAGGCCTAGTTAGGA
>CATIWO010164600.1:0-12656 GCA_949673435.1 Macaranga tanarius
AAAACCCCACTACATAAAAATGGCTAAATATCAAGATCGATTTTCAATTTCTCTTTGGGCATCAAACCTTTTGCTTCTCCTTTGTGTTGACCCTCTTAAAAAAAAAGAAAAAAAACACCCATGAAAAGAAAAAGAAAAGAAAATTGAAAGAAAAAAAAAGAAAAGGAAATGGAAAAGAAAACATGAAGAAAGAAACAAAAATAAAAAAAAGGGAAATGAGAGAAAGAAGAGGAAGGAGGAGAAATAAGGAAGAAAAATTCTTAATACCACCTATCTTTGAAAAAGTCGATCCTTGAGCAGCCATTGGAAATTTTTCATCTTTACCACAACTAAAATCAAAATTTCCCTCAAACACCTATCTTTACCAACCTATCTTAAATTCTTATGAGCTAAAAAAAAAAAAAAGTTGACTAGAAAACCTGCAAGAGGCTGGTCAATAACAAGCATAATGTAACGTGCACAATTGTAACGAATTAGTAATCATATAAAATGAGCATGATTGATGTGATATTAGCACACGAAGTGTCAGACATGGAATTTTATGAATCAGCAGCAAATTCATATAATCAGCAGCTAAAGTGATGATACAAGCATCAGAAAGTCAGCAATACAGACATCGAACAGTCAGTCACATGAGGATCAAGTCAGCAGTGAGTAAGCAGCAGCATGGATATCTGGCAGTCAAGCAGACCACAAAAGTTAATCATTAGCATGATTTTTGCAACCACCCAGCTAGATTGAAAACTCTCATAAATGGAGCAATCTAGGCAAAAGAGGGAAAATAAAATGAAAAGACCCAGCTAGGTTCGAAAACTCTCAGAAAGAGGGCGGCCTAGGCAAAAGAGGGAATATAAAAATAAAAATGGTTGCAATATCAAGCTGGGGGCAATCAAATGAACTTTAAGGGTAGCAGAGTCTTACTGGGGAGCAACTGGAGTGTCTCTTTCTTATCGAGCATAATCATGAGAATCCTACAACAGTCAAACACCCTTAGACTGCAAGCAAATCAAGAAGCATTTATTCTAACCACAGAAGGTTTTAATTTTTGTTTCCAATAATACTGGTCTTAATGGCAGTCTTGATAGACTCAATTTGTAAATTTGGATTCTGTGATAGAAGAGGAAACCAATTTCCTAGGATAAGCTCTAAATGGAAAAGGCATTTGTCTAGTCGCTTATTTTTGAATCTCATGCATACATGCATCACATTGTTTTCATAAGTTTTTGAGTATTTCAGTCGTACATGCATCAGTCTAGTTGTGTTTTGAAAAATGCTTTTTGCCTGACGCCCGAAGTGGCTATACGGCTCTTTTTATGCTTTTTGCCTGATGCCCAAAGTGGCTATACGGATCTTTTCATTCATTTTCGCATGATGTCCGAAGTGGCTATATGACTCATTTTTGCCTGACGCCCGAAGCGGCTATACGGCTCATTTCATCTATCTTCGCCTGACGTCCGAAGTGGCTATATGACTCAACTCATTTGATTTGCTCGACATCGGAAGTGGTGATAAGGCACTCAACTCATTTATTTCATTCATTTTGCCTGACATCGGTGGTGGTGATAAGGCACTCAACTTATTTGTTTCATTCATTTTGCCTGACATCGGTGGTGGTGATAAGGCATTGACCCTAAATAAGAAGCCTCTTGGTTCGGACACCAAGGTAGGACGGTGACAAAAACACACCTCTCGGTTTGTACCCTGAGGATGACGGTGCCCAAATCGAACCTCAGGGTTCAAAATCCGAACCTCAAGGTTCAAGATTCGAATCTCTGGATTCACAAATCGAACCTCAAAGTTCAAAATTCGAATCTCTGAATTCACAAATCGAACCTCAGGGTTCAAAATCCGAACCTCAGGGTTCAAAATTTGAATCTCTGGATTCACAAATCGAACATCAGGGTTCAAAATCCGAACCTCAGGGTTCAAAATTCGAATCTCTGGATTCACAAATCGAACCTTAGGGTTCAAAATCCGAACCTCAGGGTTCAAAATTCGAATCTCTGGATTCACAAATCGAACCTTAGGGTTCAAAATCCGAACCTCAGGGTTTAAAATTTGAATCTCTGGATTCACAAATCGAACCTCAGGGTTCAAAATTTGAATCTCTGGATTCACAAATCGAACCTCAGGGTTCAAAATCCGAACCTCAGGGTTCAAACTTCGAATCTCTGGATTCACAAATCGAACCTCAGGGTTCAAACTTCGAATCTTTGGATTCACAAATTGAACCTCAGGGTTCACAAATTATCAAATCTTAAAACTCGAACCTCCGGGTTCAAAACTCGAATCTCCGGATTCAACAGTATCCTTTTGTATGTATTGCTTGCATGTGCTTTTCATAAATCTCATTACATTGCTTGCATTTTGATTTTTGAAAAGCAGGGGGGCAAACTGTGGACACATGGTCTGGCCCGGCCCGCGAGGCAAAAGTCCAATGATGAAGGTTTGTAATTAAGCCCAATTTGCTAAAGAATTAGATTCAAACCCACTTGTCAGAGAACCTAAAATCATGACAAGCCCAAATACCTAGCCCAACCCAAATACCAGTACCTTCGGCCCAAACCAGATAAAGCCCATTAAAAGCCCACTTTTCAGCGGTGGGGCTCACGCCCCTTTATGAAGAGGCGCATATTTTTATGGTCTAAAGGCACACGCCTCTATGCCGCTTGGAGAAAAAAAATAACGGACAGAACATAGAGCCACTGCTCCACATTCTGCATTTAGTTCTGCATTTAGTGGGCAACATTTAGTGGCGATAAATAGGAGTAAATGAGAAAAAGGAGATAAAAAGGGACGAAAAGAGAAAAAAGGGGGGATCTTTTGGCTGGAGAAAAAGAAAGAAAAAGAAAAAAGACAGAGAGCAGGAACCAAAATAAAAAGAAAAAAAATGAGACAGAAAAAAAAAGGGAAGAAGAATCAAAAACCAATAACCACAAAGGGTCTGAATCCAAACCGGAGGCAGAGGAGAGGCAATCTGGAATTCGTCTGAGGGCGAAATAATTTTGAAACAAGCTTCACATTAACTTTTCTTCTCTCTTTTTAAAATTTATTTTTCTTTCGTTTGATTTTCATCCACTTTGATTATCTAGCGTTTTCTTTGTTATAGCACATGATTTAATGTTAATATTATGATTTAACTTATTTATGAACGTTGGTTATTGATTTAAGTTGTTATTTATACTGTTTTAAGACCCTATTTTTGTGAATTTTGCTTATGCCTAAAACTAGAGGGCGTGCATCTGTACGATGAGATGCACGCCCCAGCATGTAGAGGCGCACGCCTCTACTGCTACGTTTTTTAAAATTTATGACCGTTAGTGAAGCATGCGCCTGTTTATCAGAGGCGTGCGCCCCTCCTTGTAGAGACGCACGCCTATGTAACGTAGAGGTGCACGCCTCTGTGTTCCAAAACAGTTTTTTTTTTATTCTCCGTCTTTTTACTTAATTTATGTCTCTTGAATGAATTGATTTCATGTTATAGTGTCTATTTTAAGTGATTTATGATTTATTCTTATCTAATTACTGTTATTTTCATTAGTTTTCAATTGTTTTTTTTATTTATTGCTATTTTCAATATTTTATAGTTTATTTCATTTCTTTTGATGTTTGATTATTTATTTAATGGTTTTATTTATTTATATTGTTAAAGGGTTGTAATCATTTCTCCTCCCCCATTTCTTTATTTATTTTGTTTTATTTTATTTTATTTTGTTTATTACCCAAAAAGGGTTGTAATCATTTCTCCTCCCTCCTTTTCTTTATATGGTTTATTTTAGGTTATTTTTCTTTTCGTTATGGATATTTTGAATGTTGGACCCGATTCAGATGCATGAAAATGGACTAATATCAAACTTGGACTAAACCGTAAAATTTGAAAATTGTTTGGATCAAAACATCCATTTGCATATAATTAAAGAATAATTAAATAATTAAAAATGATAAAACATAAAATACAAAAGGAGGCCGATCGCAAGGTCGGGTGGGCCATTCAAAAGCCCATACCCAGTTTCCGGACCCAATCTCTGAGGACGGCTGCTGGGCTCCTTCTGTGGGATCCAGTTGTTGTAAAAGTGTTCCCGGATTTCACCTGGGTGGCGACTCCATTCTCCGACCTAAGCCTATCAAGGCCCAAAGTTGTATTCCTAGTGGGCCCTGAACTCACACAGTACCGTGGTCGCCGAACATTTGGGCGCGCGCTGAAACCTGCCGCCTACACATATACATATTTGTTTATATCAATAATTTTACTAGTAATTTTCATGTTAATTTGTCTAATGATGTATTATAAAATTAATAATTAAGTTTAAAATTATGCGTTATCAAAAAATTTAATATTTTTTAATAATTAATTATATCAAACAATTTATTATTAATTTCTCACTTAATGTGTAATTTGAGATTCTAATTACTAATTAATTATTCAAAATAAGATAAATGCACTCATCAATTTAAATTTTTTCATAATTAACTTTCAATACATGTTTGAATAATATAGTAAAAATTAATATTATAAATAAAACTTTTATAGTGAAATTGATAATTATCATATTCTATATGTTCAAATTATAAAATATAAATATTAGAATAAAACATAAAAGTGAAATTTAATTAAAGAAATATTATTATTAATATAAAATATTTAATATGATGTAAAAAATATGTAATTTATTATTATTATTTTATTAATTATTAATTTTAAATATATAAATTAGAAATTAAACTACATAATTTTATAATAATAATAATAATAATAATAATAATAATAATAATAATAATAATAATAATAATAATAATAATAATAATAACAACAACAACAATAATATATCAATTTATGCAAAACTACGTCGTTTTGGATAAAATTATGTAGTTTTATATTATGAATGGGGTGGTGGTATTTAAGATAAACTACATAATTTCTCTCTTCTCTAGCATACCAATCACCTCTTGTTCCTATCTCTAATCTAATTATGAAAAACCTAACCTAATTATGCTTCTAATTCTAATGCAAATTGCAATCTCTTGTCGACTACATTGTCTCACAACGACATTGTCAACATATCTCTCCTTCTCGATTCTTCACCTTATCTCCATTTCTCGTTCTCTTATATATATATATATATATATATATATATATATATATTTTTTAAAAAAAATTGTGCGACCTGTTTGTTTCATTTTTTTAATAGCTTTATATATAATGCATGATTATGTGGATTTGATTTTGAGTTTAGTAAAAAATTGAAATGATTATAAGAAGAAATGGGAATTAATTTTATTTATAAATTGGAAATGCAAATAGGTGGTCTAGAAAGAAAAAAGTTAACCTGAAAAAGGATTTGAAGTTGAATTTGCTAGGATTAGAGCATTAAACTTTTGTTGTTTTTATTCAAATTAAGTGTTCATGCACAGAGTCAGGAAATTTTTCAAGGCTACTTAATCAACTCTTACATGAACTTAGCCTACTTAATTATCTATTTTTTATTTATTTAAAAATATAATTAATTATTTTTTGGTTCTTTATGAGGTTCTATTTTTGTTTTTCTAATTATTTTATGATTTTTTTCTTCTTTTACTGTATAACTTGCAACTATTTAAGTTAAAAACATTGGCTGAACTCTAACCTAATAGCGTCTAAGTTAAGCACTAGCAAAAATGGTCTTTCTAGCTTCACTTTGGACTTTGAGTGTACCAACAACTAGGCTGAATATGAGGCAGTAATTATAAATCTTAAGATTCTCCAAGATCTTGGTGTAAAAGAGGTATTAATCATGGGGGATTCCCAACATGTTCTTAAACAGTTAATGGGAGAGCATAAATGTATAAGTATCTCTTTAACACCATACTTTACCTTAACTATATAATTGGTTGAATCCTTTAGTAATGTTTATATATGCATGTGCCTAGAGAATTTAATTAGGAAGCTAATGAATTATCTTAAGTTGTATCCATATTATAAATATAGGAGGAATTAACCTATAAGTTAATTTTTGTGCAGAAAGGCACCCATCCAAACATTTTTGGGAATGGAATGTAAGTTGAGACATTTAATTGTGACTTAAATGTAGTAAAAGATTGGCGTATAGAAATCAGAGATTATCTAAAGAATCTTGTAAAGAAAGTGTCATTTAAAGTCAAGGCTTAAGCTTTGAACTATGTTTTACTAGAAGGAGAGCTGTATGGAAAGACTTTTACTGGCTTACTCCTCAGATGCCTAGCATTTCCAGAAGCATTAGAGATCTTGAAGCAAGTCCATAAAGGTGTTTTGTGGAGTATATCAAGTTGGAAGGAAGATGAGGTGGCTAATTCATAGACATGGCTAATACTGGCCATCCATTTTAAAATATTGTATAAATTATACCAAAGGTTGTCAGCAATGCTAAAAATATAGAAGCATTCAAAGAGTACCTGCTGATAACTTGTATCCAGTTGTAAAGCCTTTTCCATTTCGAGGTTAGGTTATTGATCTCATTGGCAAAATTTATCTAACTTCATCCAGAGGCCATAACTTCATCCAGAGGCCATAACTTCATCATTGTGGCTATTAATTACTTTACTAATTGGGTGGAAGTCATTCTAATGAAGAAATTAGAGCAAAAAGATGCCATTGCATTCATTAAAGAGAACATCATTAATAGGTTTTGTATTCTTTATATTATAACCATAAATCAAGGCACTATGTTCATGAGTGAGGAGATAAAAGAATTTGTAAAAGATTATAACTACAAATCAAGGCACTATATTCCTTAGGTATCAAGCTCTTGAACTTTACTCCTCATTATGCCCAAGTAAATGGCCAAGTAAAAGCTTTAAACAAAATTATTGTTAGAATATTTAGAAAATATGCTTGAGGACAATCTTAGAGACTAACCTAGAATTTTGTTTGAGACATTATGGGCTCATAGAACCTCAAAGAGGGAGGCAACAATCACCAATCCATTTGCCCTTACCTATGGGCATAATGTTCTACCACCTGAAGTGTGTGTGCCATCCTTGAGAGTATCAAGATAAAATAGCTTGACCTTTAAGGAATTCTTTGAAGCTTTATTGATGGAACTGGAAAATGTAGATGAGGAAAGGTTTAGGGCATTAACTAATAAGATGGCTTAAAAGAAAAGAATCTTCAGGCTTTATAGCAAAAGAATAAATAGAAAAAAGTTTGAAGCTGGAGATTGGTTTAGAAAGTCATATTACCACCAGATTCAAAGATAAAGGATTGGGTAAATGATCTTCTAACTAAAAGAGGCCATTTAGAATTCATCAAGGGCTATATGGAAATGCATACTAGTTAAAGAGCCTTGATGGAACCCCTCACAAAAGGTTCATCAATGGCAAATATCTGAAAAAATATTTTTCCACTATGTGGAAAATAAGAGACGGACATAAGACTTAAGTAGCTAGCCTTTGGCCAGAGAATTTCCACTATTTATGCTTGGTGGTAATGTTTTAATTTGACTTTTTGATTTTGTTTATTGGCATAAAAAGCCACTTTGTAAATTAAATAAATAAAGTTTGATTTTACTAAGTTTTAGTGTGTTAGTGTTTTTTTTGTGTGAATTTGTTGATTATTGGTTTGCAAGTTAAGTATGCAGTGAACAATATTTTTTGTAAAATTTTGGTAGCATTTCTACTTAAAATAGGCCATTTTAGCTTTCAAAATTCATAGTTACGGAGCAAAGTTTGCAATGATCAGTGATGCTATCAAATAAACTGCTAAATAGAGCTTTTAATGAAGCAACATAAGCTCTGTAATATAAATCATAATCAAATTGTCATACAGTACTAATAGATATGATAAAACAACATCAAATCATAAGTTTAAAGTTAAGCCATCAAGCATATCAAAGTATCATAAGCATCCATGATAAGTAAAGTAATAGATAAAGATAGAATCAAGTTCAAATAGAATCAAAGTCAAATATCTAAATGCATCCTAAGTATATAGCCACTTTTGTCTAGTCACCATTGCTTTTTGTTCTTTGTCTCTCTACTATACAACAACATCCTTTTGCTTGACCAAGGATTCTTCCATATTCTTGACCCTGTTGTCGATGGTATGGTATCCAGAAGTTAATTCCTTTTTTTTTTATATAGCTCTTCTGTCTGAATAAAGTAGCTATCTTTGCTTCATATTCTTTAATTTTAGCAATAATTTTTTCACATGACACTCTGGCCTTATTTTCTACCTCCACTTGCTTCATCTTGGCTTGCTCTAAAATGAAGCTATCTTTGTGCTGGTAAAAGAGGCTAGGATGCTTAGAAGCATCCACTTGAGCTGCACTTGATTCATCCTATTAGGACAAACTTCAAATGGTCTGGTCTCGTAAAGTAGAAATGGCATAGACCTAGTACCATGCTCTAGAATACTAGGCTTAAAAAGAAAAAAAGGGACCTTTGAGCCTTGAATAGCGTACCAATGTCCAAACTTAGGATGGCCTTTAAGGATTCCTTATCCTTATTTATTTTTCCTTGGTCCATAACTGGTAAGTAGCTGCTTTGTCCTTCTATAAATGTACCAAGGAAGCTTAAATCCAATGGCATATCAAAAGCATTAATAGGGAACCAAGAATTATACTTTTTCAATTAGAATATGCATAAATAAATATGTCATAAATATTGATTACAAGCAAAATGTAAAATAGATGCAATAAAATGTAAGCCTGAGTAGTTAAAGATGAAATATACTTTAAAGCAAGAGCTAGGGGTGGTGAATCCACTGGGTGGCTAGAAATAAGAGAGAGAAAAGGGAAGAGATATCTTCCTCACCCATGGAGGAGGAAGAAACTAGAGATGGTAAATCCTGTGGCATGGTATGATCCTCACCCTCACGTGTATCAACTGTTTTACAAAGCAAATTCCATCAAAAGTTGTTAAAACTGGAAGAAGAAATGGAAAAATAGAAAATAAGTTTACTTGAGTCAACTTGTTTTGATTATTTATCCTCATCATCCTCTTCCACAATTATGGTTTCTTTGTCTTTGGTTTTATTTTTAAAAGTTCTGAATCTCTAAAATTTATAGCATGAAAAAGGTGGTGGAGCCGCCTTTCTCTTTTTAGCTAAAGATGCTTTCTTTTGCAAGTTTCTTACCTTTGCCTTTAAAAGAGGTCTGGCTATCTTTTTTTAGGAAGAAGTAATAGTAGTACCTACAAAGCAATCAAGGTAAATTAGTACATGGTTAATGCTAATCGCAATTGTATGGATCACTCAAGTAATAAATACTATAAGAAAAAGTCTATTTTGTAACAGATATTTGTAATAGATAATGACTGTTACAAATTTGTAACAGTTTTGTAACAAATTTATAAGAAAATAACAATTTAGTAACACTAATTTTGTAACGGTAAAAAATCCATTACAAAATAGAAATTGTAACGAATTAATGACGAACTTTATAACAGATATATTTCTATTGCAAAATTCGTTACAAAAAGTGGTGCATCAATGGCACCAAAAATATGTAACAATTTTGTAACAGATTGATCCGTTACAAATACTGTAACGGACTTTAGCCGTTACAAATTTATAACGGATAACTAATCCGTTATAAATCAGTAACGAAAATTTTAAATTTGTTACAAAATATTACTATTTTTAAATTTACTTAATTAATGCACCATTTGTAACAGATTATTACTATTTTTAAATTTACTTATTTAATGCACCATTTGTAACGGATTATAAATCCGTTAGTAATTTGTAACGGACAAGCAATCCGTTACAAATATAATATTTTAACAAAAATTAAGCTTTTAAATGTTGTAGCGGATAATAAATCCGTTACAAATTTGCAACCTATGATAAATCTATTACAAAATGTCATAAATTTTTTATTTTGTACATTTGTAATGGAATTTAGTCCGTTACTAATCTGTTACAAATTTGCAACGGATATGCAAAACGTTACAAAAATAATATGCTAAAAATATTCAGCTTTTAAATGTGGATAATAAATCCGTTACAAATTTGCAATGGATCGTAAAATTTGTTACAAATTAATATATTAGTAACGAACTAAATTCCGTTACAAATGTACAAAATAAAAAGTTATGATACTTTGTAATGGATTTATCATCCGTTGCAAATTTGTAATGGATTTGTTATCCGATACAAAATGAAAAATTATGTTTACTTTATAAATTTGTAACGGAATTGTAGTCCGTTACTAATATATTAATTTGTAACGATCTTAAATCCATTAAAAAATATATTCTACTATAATATATATCTTTATTTTTTTAACTTTGTAACAGATTATAAATCCGTTGCAAATTTTTAACAGCTTTTTATATCCGTTACTAAATATCCCAATCAACTTTTTCTTTTATATATATTTTTTATTTTTGTTTAATTTAATTATGGTATATATATATATAGCTAATAAAAATATTAATGAATATCTATTTTATTTCTAAAAAGTATATTTTATTTTATATTTTATAAAAATAATGTAAATATTTTTATGTATTAGTCATTTTAAATATAATAAAAAAATTATATTAAAAAAAATATGTAATTTTCATATAAATTAATGGTAATATTAAAAATAAATATCAGTAATAACATAAAAAAAATTAAAAAAATATAGTCTTAACTCAAAATGACGTAGTTTTGATGACCTAATAGGTGAAAAATCTTCAACAGTGCGCCGCTCACACCATCTTCTTCTTCTTCAGCAGCGTCGCTCACACCATCATCTTCAATCTTCACCGGCTTCTCCTTGTATTCTATATATATCATTTCTTCGTTCCTCCTGCTCACTTCTTCAGCAGCCGCTATCCCCTTCACTTCGTTCCTCCTCATCTCACCCGCCACCGTTGTCCAACCATCATTCCCTTTCCATCTCACCGCCCCCATCTCACTCGTACCATCATCCAACTATCATTCCCCGTCCATCTCACCACCCTCATCTCACCCGCACCATCATCATCTTGTTCTTTTTGAGTTTTGAAGCTTATTTTACAGCAGTAATATCAAGCGCACCATCACTGTCGCCATTGTCTTCCTTCCTTCACCGGCTTATGTTCATTTGCAGCAGGGTTTCTCTGTCTTCTTGGGGTTCTTCTTTTACTGTTCAACACAATCCATTTCATTGTTCTTCCATTTCTTCTTCCTATTCTTCTTCGGTTTCTTCTTCAATTTTAAACTACGTCATTTTCTTCATTCTCCTTAACTTCAGCTCCTTAACACAATTGATTTATTTCATTTCTTTTAATTTTAAACTCTGGTGTGTACATCACTTTGACATCTTCACTACTGCCGTTTCCTTGGTTATTGGATCCTCATTGTCGGACACAGAATCACCCACCAGTAAGTGTTCCATAAAATCCCAACTCTCATGCTTTAATTTTTTTATTTCTTTCACTATCTCTGTATAAAAATCAAAGCATTTTTCATTTCCTATTTTTATGAGTTCTGATTTTTGGAGAAATTTTATTTTATTTTATTGTTGGGTGCTTGTGAGTTTTAGTGAGAGGTAAAAATTGTTGTGTTTTTTCTTCACTGAGGATGCATGAATTAGGTTGAGTTTCTTTTTTTTTTATCTCGCCATGAATTGAGCAATTTACCCATTTTCACCATTTAGCTTTCAAGTATGGAGGACTTTGTTTCCCACCTGTGGCACTTGCATGGGATCCTACATCAAGTGTTCATGTATTTCCTAGTTTGTTTGGTGAAACTATAATTATTGATTCATTACCAGCTATGTGGACTTCTACCCAAGGATCTGAAAGGACTACTATTCAGCTACTGGTATGAAGTGATTAGACAAATTTTTATCATTTAATTTTGCTCTTATATATCTTAGTGTTATATACCTTGTCTTTTAATGAATTAAAATGATTATATCTGCATCACTCTTCAGGTTGATCCTTATTGTTCGTATAAAATGAGCATTGTTGTGCCTGAAACTGCAGCTGCCATCAGGTTTTTACTTTTGTATAATTCACATGTGATCCACATGTCCTCATGCGGATGCATGTTCTACTACCTATTATAATTTTCTTTTTTGTGAGTGTTTCATTTTTAAAAATATCTTGTTTCTTTGCAGTTTCTTTTCATCATATTTGTTATTATTCATTAATGGTTATTTTCTTAATTGTCTTGTTCAAGTAATATCTCAAATGCACCTACAACTGGATGTTAATGTAATATGTTGGGTATGATTAACTTCTATCAGAATTCAAGTAGAAGGTACATAATGTATCGCAGTGTAATATTGGTCAATAATGGCCATCTTGATACTGCAGTTATAAGTTCTCTTATTATATCATGATGTGAAGCCTAGGGCTATGGTTTTTGAAGGGATTAAGTAGAATATATATAGATAGATTGAATAACTTATAATAACCACCCTAGATAACTCATTGAACTTTAATTCACTCTAAGTAGCCTTTGTTTCTAATGGATTTAATGTGTTTGTGGGCATGTAATTACTAGTAAAAGTGCAATGTCAACTGAAGGAAAGTATGTGTGGAGAACAATGAAAGTGCAGAATTTAAAAATTTTTCATTACATGCAACATTTGCATTAACACAATACATTTCCATGCCCATAGATCATATCACATGCACTCTTACATAGCTTAACATGCATAATGAAACACATACCAATAACATATCAACCAAGACATGCTTTTAAGAGGGAGACCTAACAACTA
>CATIWO010164610.1:0-13035 GCA_949673435.1 Macaranga tanarius
TGGTGAATCCGTCGCTAATTTTAGCGACAGATTCAAGATCCGTCGCTAAAATTAGCGACGGATTTAATATCCGTCGCTAATTAGCGACGGATATTCAATCCGTCGCTAATTTTAGCAACGGATTTGAAAATCCGTCGCTAAAATCCGTCGGTAATCACTTTCTGTCGCTAATCCGTCGAGAATTAGCGACGGAAAACTGGCCGTCGCTAATTTCCATCGGTAAATTGTTGCATTCTAGTAGTGAGTTGCTTCACAATACATGATACTTGTAATTTCATCACGTACTTCACTAAATATGTCATTTGTATAGGTAGATTGAAATTGCTTCTCAAACCCAAAGTTTGTGACACAAGGAAGTGTTGAATTCATGGATTAAAAATTTGCTACATTTTCTTGCTCCACTTTTTCTCGTAGTGCCAAATCATATTGTTCAAAAAATTATTTTAAAGTGGTTTGTGAATGTACATAACCATCAAAGTATGCATTCACACTCTTACTTCTTTGTGTAGATAATATACCAACCTAAAATTTATCTTTCATAAAAATAGGTGCCCAATGTTGATGACATGCATACAAGTCCGACAACTAACAATTTTAGTGTAGGCTATATTTATCAACTATTTCAGTCTATTTTAAATCAAAATCACCAATTGATAGGCTATCATAAACACAATTCATAAATGAGTTTTTCAACTCCTTGTACCATCCTTAATTTTTCATTTTATCTGGAAATTTGGTTAGTTTATGCCACAAGCAAAACCTATGATGAGTATTTGGAAATTCTTCCTTAACCGCACTACCAATACTAGGACATTGATTTATAATGATAGCTAGTGGAGGAATGTTTTCCATACATTGTAACCAAGTCTTGAATAACCATATATAAGTCTCAGCCTTTCATTAGATATAAGTACACATCCAAGTAAAATTGACTGCCCATGATGATTAACTCCAACAAATGGTGTAAATGGCATATTATACTTATTTAAAAGATAAGTACTATCAAAAGACACAACATCACCGAATTCTCGATAAACAACTATTGACTTTGCATCAGCCCAAAACATATTTTTCAGCCTCCTATCATCTCCTTTCTTGCATATTGACAAAAAAATTACTAACAACTTAAGCATTACCTTCATTTAACCTTAATTTCCTAACACTTTCGATGTGGTACGACAATCTTTTTCTAAGCAACTCATGTTCTCATACCCTCCATCTTCAAACACAATAGAATGCACTGATTTGCTCATACGAACACCAGCTAAATCATTAATCTCAAGTTTTCTCTTCATATATAAACTCACTTCCCTATGTTGTGGTAAGTATCTTCACTTTCCTGGTGTCATGTCATGATTAATTATGATCATTCACCACAGTATTTAACCGCCAACGTCCATCATTTTGTAATGATGTGCATATCCTTGCCTTGCAATCGGTCCTATAAGAAGGTTGTGGTTTTAGAATATTAGTACCACGTTAGGTTGGTTTGCCAGATCGATGACAAGTAAAATGTTGGTACTTATGTATTTTGTTACCATCCTTTCCTTTATACTCTTTTATCACACTAAAACCTTTGGATCTAGCATATTTTTAGTAGAATTTAAAAATTACTTCTACATCATCAAATATCATGCCAACATGTGGTTCTTCAATTGTCACATCATTATTATTGCCTTCATCCAAAAACTCTTTTTCATTACCATCAATTGGAATAATTCCTCTAATATTACTTTCTTCGACAAATTCATCATCCATGAGGAAAATACTTTGATGAGAACTCTTATTCACAAGCAAAAAAAAAACTAATATTATGTACTTACAATCATAATACATTTTTTTTTGTCATAATACTTCAATATATGAAAAGATATTGACGATAATATCATCAAGATAATCCTATATGTTTATATTTTTTCATTAACTTCTTTACTATTTCACTTTTTTAATAACAATAACAAATAAACCAACAACCATTGAAACATACCAATATTTTTGACATATAAATTCAAGTATAAAAATATCGTTATTCCAATATATTTAACAGTCATTACATTAATGGGGAATATTAGGCATCTTTATTCGAGTATAAAAATATCGTTATTCAAGTATACTTAACAGACACTACATTAATGGAGATATTGGATATCTTTATTCGAATATAAAAATATCGTTATTCAAATATATTTCACAGTCATTACATTAATGGGGATATTCAACATCTTTATTTGAATATAATGCTCTTCTTATTCCAATATTTTTACCAGTTAGAATAACTGTGGAGATAATTCTTATGTATATCCGAATATAATATTCTTCTTATTCCAATATACTTTTCAGTGTATCATACAAACATATATTTTAAGTTTTGTTAATAATATTAGTGCACAAACTAAACATATTTTCTACGAATAACATTACATATTAATTACAATTATGTATCATTTCTAATTACTTTAATATTACTTATTTACAAAATTTATTATTGTGTACCCTTCATATAACAACAAAATTATCACTAGATTCTCATTTCAAAAAATTATCAAACTAATAATACAAAATTTAACATTATTAATTTTATAAAATTCATTATTTCCTACATTTCATACAACAACAAAATTCAAAATTATGACCATATTTTCAATTTCAATCAAACTAAAAAATTATACAAAAGTATTAAACTAGTAACATAAAATTTTTCTCTCTCAAATTTTGAGAATTTTAATTAATTAGTGGGAATGAGTACTTACTTGTGTATTTCAGGTGTAGGCTTCAAACAACTTGATTATATAGTGTAACCTTCTAACTCTCTTTTTTCTCTAAACAACTTTCAACTCCATTGATGCATAATATAGTATGTTTAGAAGATTAAAAAATGGAAAAAGAATCAAACAATATAATGACACAACTATATAAAGCCATAAATTTTACTTGTCTCTCCAAAAGTAACTCACTTTTCTCTTCAAATCTAACACCACTTTCCCTTCAAAATCAATACTCTTTCCCTCAAAAACTAAACATTTTCCCTTCTTTTTATTGTGTCACCTCATTATCTAAATGGACAATAATACATAGCTAAATATACCACATAAGTAATAAGTAAAGACACATGCTTAAAAAAAACCCACTTGTAGCCGGCCAACTATACCAAGCATTTTTGACATAAAAATAGGGTAAGTCGCGCACTTGCAGCAACCCAAAATGGCGATGAGGTTAATATCAAAAGCTTCACGCGATAGCCTCCACCATCTTCTGCGTCCCAAAACCTCTCTTCCACTTCCCCAGTTCATCACAAGTATCCATTCTATCATTTTTAGACAACATGATTTCCACAGTTCCTATTTCAGAAACTCCAGGACCATTGCCACTACCCCTGATTACGCTCTTGAAGAAGCTGCTGCTATTGGCCTTGATAATCGTGTTCCTGCTACTGTGATTACCGGTTTTCTTGGTTCTGGAAAGGTTAGCTTCACCATGTTTGCTCCTTTTTACCTTTTGGGTACTTGCGGTTTATTGTTATAAATGTCTATGAATGATCTTTAGCTCGTTTCTAATGATTTTTTTTTTTTAATTGAATTGCAGACCACTCTCCTAAATCATATTCTGACATCTCAACATGGCAAGCGAATTGCTGTAATAGAGAATGAGGTATGGAAGTGTTATTTTCTTATTAGTTAGCTTGCTTAATGGGAATAAATTATGAATATCTGGAATGAAAAATATGAAAAGTTAAAATGGTCGCAATTATATTTTAATATGGCAGAAATGTAACAAATTAATTGCATTTTCAATACGTTGTTTACCACCTAAGTGGTATTAGGAAAAAAAATAGTTATCAGTTCTTGTCTGATATGCAGACATCCAGATAAGCAAATAATCTGTGTTATGTAGTCAAAATTTCATGAAGGGCTCGCCTAGGAACAAAAGCCCTGTGAGATGGATATAGTTCCAGCGCTTTGAGAACCTTCAGGTGAGGTGGCCTTAGTAGGGTGCTTGTTCTCCCTGCTTAAGCATGCACCTCTTTTGAAGTGCAGGGTTCGAGACTTCTTTGTCAAAATCCATTTTCTTCTATCTTTTTGAAAAGTATTATTGTTTTCTTTAGGGTAAAAGTTTTGTTATTATGTAAATCATTGAAAAACAAGGTTAAAGCAATCAATAGAGTTCAGTTACAGGACTCAGGGGAGAAATCTAGTGCTTACATTGTATGTTCTAGTATTATCATTGTTTATTACTCTATGCACATTTATTTTGATGTATATTGCTATCACCCTTGGATGTTTAATGGTTTTATGGTGGTTTATTGGTTAAGATTTGACATTATGGTGTCAAGAATTATAAATGTCCATCTAATTTAATATGAATGGCTGCATTTTCCATGGGAATTATGCTACTTTTTAGCACACTATACTTTTTAACCGTTTTAGAATTTTTGTGCCTTACTTCAGTCAGGTGGGTGCTTTAATCTTTTTTTTTTGAACCTAGTCCATTTGTCAATGGAGGCCTATTTGTCTTGGATGCACCTTTTGCTTTTGACTACCTGTTTTAGATGGATACATTTTGCTCCTTTGCGATGGTTGTTTGAATGTCAGAATGTGATATTGATCCATGATTAGCAAAGCATTAAGGTTGTAGTGATTTTTGGTGACATCAGGATGGATTGGTTGGGTCTTCGTGTTGTATTTATGTTTATCCTTATTTTGGTTACTGCCAATGCAGTTTGGTGAGGTGGATATTGATGGATCATTGGTTGCTAGCCATGCCTCGTCCAGTGACGATATAGTTATGGTTAACAATGGTTGTTTATGTTGCACTGTGAGGGGAGATCTAGTTAAAATGCTTTTGGAGTTGGTTAAGAAAAAAAGAGACAAATTTGATCACATTGTTATTGAAACCACAGGTAAATTATGTTCATTGAATGTCTTTAAATTGTATTGTTTGTTGTGGGGGAAACAAGGTCATTTTTTGTGTTTACTCAATTGTGGAACAGATATAGGAGGCTGTGATGTTTTTTCAGTCTTGAACCTCTTAATAGTCCAATTGTCAGTTTTAGTTTAACAATTTGAAAGCCATACTTTCATCTTTTTGCAAAATAATATATATTTGAGATTTTTTGGTTTAATGAAAACCATTTATGTTAATACTCTACGCTCGATGAGAATCAATTTGATATGCTTCAGTACTTGTCAAATTTCTCAGAACACCATATCAAGTATGGCCTTCACATTCTTATGTTGGCGCTGATTGACTTCTTGAAGAAAATGTACAGATTAACATGACAGCTATGTTTGATATGGTGCAGAAACCTTGCCTAGTTTGTTAATTGCTGTATCCTTTTTGCAGGCCTTGCCAAGCCAGGCCCTGTTATAGAAACATTCTGTTCTGATGAACTAGTTTTGCGTCATGTGAAACTGGATGGAGTTGTTACCATGGTTGACTCCAAACATGCCATGCAACATTTGAATGAAGCTAAACCTAGATTTGTGGTGAATGAGGCTGTAGAACAAATTGCGTATGCTGATCGTATTATATTGAACAAGGTAAATTTCAATTTTATTAAATTGGATGTTTTCTCCCCGCTTTTATTTCATGATACTTCAGCTACCACTACCTGGTTCTAGAACATAAGAATTTTTAATGTTCTCATTTGTATCTATTTTTTTTAATTGTTTTGCAGATAGATTTGGTTTCTGAGTCTGAATTACAGAGGTTGACAAACAGAATAAAGGTAAAGTTTTGCATGCACATCATCATGCATTGGGCTTAAATGAAAAAAACAAGGGAGACTTGGGGGTAAAACAAAATTATTGATTGCTGGGTTGCTGACCAGGGGTTAGTGCATGGCGTGCACACACACAAATAATGATTATAAAGTAAAACTTTTTTCTCAAACCTGTCTAGCGGTTCCTTAGATGACTTGTTTGAGTCCCTCAAATCTACAAATAATCAATTGCATCAAGAAGGTGAATGGCTCATTAGTAGACATGTTAAAGCTTACCTTTTTCTAGTGAGACTTTCGCTTCTTGGTTTAATATCACGCTTCATTGTCAAAAGACATATATGGCTACTTATTGTCATGACATGCTGTTATTTCAAGTAGCTATTGACTTCTTTACAAAGTGATTTATGCTCATTACAGCTTATGATTATCAGTATCAATCACTTTATTTAGAGCTGAGCCAAGAATTCTTTTGGCTAAAGTTTGCCAGTTGTTTTATCTAGAGCATTAACATTTATCATTAACTTTTATTGCCATGTGGCATTATGGAACTTATATAAAATTCATAGTGTATGCATGGAAGTAAAACTCTATCAAGTTTTATTTTAATCATTTTTAATATATGGTTAGTGGGAGGATTGTGGAAAGATATAAAATAACTGAATGGTTAAACATTGTGAATGTAAGTTTATGTTTAAAAGTCTTTCTGGATGTATATTCTTACTCAATAATAAAATTAATCGTTTTATTATTCCATATATTTTGTTTTATATAAAGTACTTCATTTCATTTTTAAGCATTTAACTATATGTAATATTACAAAATAAGTCATTTTAATTTTTTAAAAGTAAAATCTTGTTTGCGAATAGTTTCACTTAAGATGCATACCAGCAGATAAAATGAAGAGGTGGCTAGTTGCAATGGGCAAGAGCTACCAATAGATTCACAGTAAGAAGGTTTGGTGTCAGAGACTGAATTACAAAGATTGACAAAGAGAAATCAAGTTAAAGTTTGAGTGCATACCATCATGTGTTTTGCTTTAATGAAGAATGTTGTGGAGATTAAATGGCCAAAAAGGTCTATTAGTTGCAGGATTTTTGCTAAGTATCAGTCATTCTTTCATCATAACAAATTAGTTTTATCTGAAATTGGGTTATAGTTGGATGTTTGCATAGGTTGAGGTACTGCTAATCTTGCTGGATATTGTTTTCACATGATATCTTCTGGCATGCAAGTTTATAAAACTGACATCTTTGAGTGCTACTCAACTAATGTAAAGAAAATAAAGAAATAACTGCATAAACCCTTCTGCAAATGACTTGTGCGAACATTCTTCACTTTCTCCTACTCAGCTTGACTATGCAGTGAATCTTTTTGGAGTACACATTATGCGGAATATTGATGAACCAAACCAAGACAAAGAAAGGAATATGTTTTGTTTCTTGCCATGCGAGAGTGGGGTGCATGAGTGTAAATTGGAAAGTTTTATAATTATTTATGCTGTTAAATGTGCCTTTTATATTTTTCAACTTTCATTTTTTGTTCTTTTTGCATTTTCCAGCATATAAATGGGATGGCTCCAATTAAGCTGGCAAAATATGGGTCTGTTGATATGGACTTTGTCCTGGGAGTAGGAGGATATGATCTTGAGAGGTTGCAATCTTTCTTCACCTAGCAATCTCATCATCTCTTCTTGCAATTATTTCCTTCAAAATATAATTTTTAATTCGGATGTTTACGTTTCTTTTTTTAATTATATTCATGTGATTTATGAGCTTTTTTAATTTCTTGATAGTACACTTGAATTTTTAAGATATATGTATCAAGCTGTGTAATGCTACATTTTTGTGATGTTTATGCAGGATCGAATCTGAAGTTCACATAGACAATTCCCGCTCGACACATGAACATGAGACTGTGCAAGGTTGTATTCTTTTTTCTTCCTATGTTGTTTTGCAAGTGTTTCTCTTTCTCTGCTTATCCACAACTCAGAAATAAAGTTTGTAATTTATCATATTTTTTGTGGTTCAAATAAATTTCATCTTTAAATGCATGCGTATGAGCAAATGTATCTGCCATTGATACTCTTGCTAGTTATGCACATTTGAAAGCTTCTCCAGTAAGCTACTGTCTTGATATTTGGACATCATTTTAGAAATATTCATTATATGGTAGATTTTAGTCAATTGACAGGTTCAAAACTTTTGTCTCTTTGACTAGATTCTATATGTATTCCTAGCAGAAAATGTTGTTTTCAAGTTTGAGTTGATCAGGTTCATGCATGAGCATGTGTACATTTCTAGGGTTCTCCCATATTTTTATGGTTGTTAAAAAGGTTGAAATGCATTTCTTTAGTATTATCGTTACAATGAGTCAATGTTGCTGTATAGTCGGCAAACCAAGATGCCAATCCGATGTTCATACTATTGAAGCCACCATGGGCTGCAGTTGTGTGTCAGATGGCTTTGGGTGTTGAAACTACTGATACACAAAGTGATTACAGTGCACTCTTAAAATTTAACTATTGATAACCTTCATTACAACTAGCTTGGGAATAAGGCTTCATTTACATTAAGAACTGTTCATATCCTCTATTTATTGGGAATGTATTTTATCTTGTCGCACATAAAATTTGCCTAACATGGCATATCTAGCAATCCCAACATTGTTAATTCATCTTGGCTTGACATTACAGAGCATCACGAGGGGCATCATCATAGGGAATGCAAATCTCATCATGACCATGTGCATGACTCTGCAGTTTCCAGTGTCAGCATTGTTTCTGAAGGAACTCTGGATCTTGATGAGGTAAAGCACCAATTTGTTAGATCACGTACTTGATAAGTGATGCTGTGTATGTGTCTGTCTAAGGTCAACTTCATTGCTTCACATGTTGGCATCTCAAATCATTAATTGAACAAACTTCTTTTCCCAACTTAGGGAGTGCAAGATTTAATCAATGGCTCTGTGTGCTAGATTGAAGTAATAGATGGACTTCTTGTAGAAGTGTCAGGTATCCACCTTGCATGCCGTAAATCATAACATGGCCAGTGTAAGAGATAACGCAACTGCATATGAATGAAGTAACCAAGATATCCATTTCTTAGCAAACATTTGATTTTGCGAGTAAATAATTTGTGGCATATACGAGCAAATAGTTTTGCATGTAGCGGCTATGAAGTACAATTTCTTATCTGGTTGTAAATGGATCAGGTTGATGATTGGTTTGAAAGACTAATTGAAGAAAAAGGCGAGGATTTGTACAGGATGAAAGGTGTCTTATCGGTGACAGATTCTGATCAACGATATATTTTTCAGGTTCCATTTCTTTGTTCTATAATGCATCAAATAATACATCTATAGTCATCAACACCAGTAATAAGATCTTCTGATTTTGGCTGTTTATTTTCAGGGTGTGCATTCTACATTAGATGGCTGCCCTGGGAAGCCATGGGGACCCGATGAGAAGAAAGTAAACAAGCTTGTGTTCATAGGAAGGAATTTAAATGAATCTGCTCTTAGAAAAGGTTTTAAAGGTTGTCTAGCTTGAAGGTTCAAGTACGTGCTTATAACAGATCATATTTGGCAGAATGTAGTGAAATGTAATAGAACAAACTTTGACTCTCTTAAGTTGCGGATTTAATTATTATTTTTATTGGCTTATAGAGACCAAACTTTTTCAATTTATTGTAAATTTAGCACATCCTTTTAATTTTGGTGTAAATGTCCTGACTTGATAATAGTTTGGCGAGTCTATCCCACATTTGACTTTAGTCAAAACTGTGCGAAGGTATTGATGTGGCAATGTAGGTGACATTCTCTATTGCCACTTTGTATAGCTACTCTGTATAGCTGTAATCGAGCTGAGTCGAGCCAAATTTTGAAAAATTTAGATTTGGCTCGGCCTAAAAATAGGAGGCTCGAGCTCGTGAAACTCTTGAGCTCAGCTCGTATAAAGCTTGCATACGGCTCGTATGTGAGCTCGTTTCTGAGCTCGTGTGCTCGAGAGCTCGTTCAAAACACCACAACAGAAACATGAGACACTACAAATTTACAGATAAGGAGCCACACACTAAGCAACAGAATAAAAAGATATTCAAAACATTCATTGAAACACCCAATTTTTTAACAATATTCAGACATCAATATTCAGCAATAAAAAGATTTCAACTACTGAAAGCGAGCTTCTCAATTAAACAGAAACAAAAAACCCAAATTTTAACATAGCATGCAACTACTGAAAGTGAAACATAATGAAAACAAATAATAAGAAATGCACAAACTGATATTTTTCAACTACTGAAAGCGAGCTTCTCAGCTAAATGGGAACAAGAAAAATCCAAATTTTAACACAACATGCAACTACTAAAAAATGAGTACTATCAGTTGAGAAAAATAAAAATTATAATAATAGATGCAGCAGACTGAAAGGCATTGCTAGCTGAGGAAGATGCTAAATTATAACTTTAAATTCAAAATTTGCGAAGCCTAATAACTCTAAACAAATCAAATACACAGCTAAACCTGCTTTTGGTTAGAGAAACGAAGGAGCCGATGGAGCAGCAACACCGATCTAACTGAATGACTTTCATCTGGCAAAGGCAAGAGCGAGGACTGTTTCAACCGCATCAGAAGAAGGAGCCAATGGAGCAGCAGCACCGATCTAACTGAATGATTTTCATCTGGCAAAGGCAAGAGATGAGGGCGACAGACAGTGAATGGGGAGGTGAGAGTGAGGCTGCTGGGCTGCTAGCGGATTGTGAGATAGAGAAGATCGCTTGGGTCAGCGAGAAGTTGACAGTCATATACTACTCTTTATTGAAAACGATAAAAAAGAGAAGCCTACAATTTCAATCTTCTCTTCTCTTCTCACAAAATAAATGCATGCCAAAAGAGATGTTACATGATTGAAGGGAACATGATGACCATCGCGGCTGATGATGGAGAGGAGGAGGTGATTAATAAAATCACCATCACTGTCTTCTATTTTCTATTGACGAGATCTATAGGGAAGCAGAGGAGGTGCAGCGGCGGCGGAGGAATTAAGAAAGGAGGAGGTTGAGGAGGAACTAATGTAAATGCCTAGACAATTATGTTAGAGATTGAATTCAGAAGAAAATTGGCTTTGTTGTCTCCTATGCTCGTCGACGGTAGAGGGTGGAAGTAGAAGACGTTGGTAGTGTGGAAATGCTTAGTGGAGAAAGGTTTCTTTTCTTAGCCGTATATGGTAGATAGAGTGGAGAAGAGTAATTGTAATTATCCCATTTAAATAATAAATTTAGAATACTAATAATATATAATTAATGTGTATATTTTTCAAAAAGTTTGAGAATTGGATAAGTTTTTAAATTTTAAATTTTTTATTTTAAATTTACTATATGCAATATCGATATATAACTTATAAATTATATTGAATGTTTCATCATATTTACCCTTACTTTACTAATTAAATTTACCTACTACTCTTTTGAGTGAAATTTTGTAGCTCTATTTTATCCGTTTAGCCGAGTCCTTAATTAAAAAAAATTGTAAGTTCAAAATTTATAAGATTAAAGTTTGGATAATTCATTATATTCACTTGGACTCATTAGTCATTAGCATAAACGGTTATATCTTGTAAATATTATATCTGACAAAAAAATTCACTCTCAAGAGTTTATTGTAAGATCATAGTCTATCTTCTAAAAAAAAAAAAAACACACCTTTCCATCATTGAAAGAATAAAAACAAGTAAAAGTTCTGGCTGCATCTAATTTCCCACTAACATTAAAGTTCATTGTTCGTTGCATGCTTTAACATATTTGTATTCCAATCGAACCACCCACATGATCATATTAATTTTGAAAGGACAACAAAAGCAACATTCATTTAGGCCAAACCATACTTTTATTACAACTTTTAATTTTTTCGGATGTCAACTTTAATACACAAAGTGAAGTTTATTGAATTATATTACTCATTAATTTTTCACTAATTAATATCATTTTTAGCTTCAATTAACCATCAATGCACTCAGTTGCCATCGCCTCTTCAATAGCCTTCACCGTACCCTTCACCTTGTCCTGATCCATTTCCTCCACCTGATCCCGCACCACCACCCCCTCTGCCTCCAGAACCCGACCCATAACCATGACCACCGCCTTGGCCATGACCCTACCCACGTCCTTGACTTCCCCCGATCCTGACCTTGCCCGTGATCCTGCACAAGACCCTGTTAGAAAATAAATTTATTTTATTTTATTTTCGAATGGAAAATTGAAAAATGGTTTAATCAATAGTTATGACTCCTGGTCTAAGTTAGTTATGATTCTTGGCCAAAATTAAAAGTTACGAATTTTTATCTAAATCATGATTCTTAGTGTTTTTCCTATAAAAAGACATTTTCATCGACAGGTTAATATCTATAATATATATATATATATATATATTACATAGAGTTAACATTGTTTAGTTCGTCCATTCTTGTAATTTGGAGTGCTACTATTACAAGAAGAAATCATTATATCCTGAGAGACAATTGTTACTAACCCTAAGCACCAGTGAGGAACAAATTTGTCTTAAAGAAATAGAGTCAAACTCTAGCCTCAATTTAATCACAGGTTTTTATTTTTATTTTTTGTCATCTTTATTTTCCTTAAGAATTATTTATTGTGTTTTGTTTGAATTTAATTTTAATAACTATTTTGTTTAGTGTTTATATTATATACAAATAACAATCTTAAGACAAATTTGCGAAATTTTTTTTTATTATTATTTAACTAATAGCTTAAACGAGATTTCCAGCTAACATACCATTAAAATACAACGAAATAAACTATAGATCAACCATTTTAGATCCCCAATATTCATATCATTAAATCAAGGTTTCAACTAAAAATTATAAATATACTCTTAAATCAAAAGCCATTCACAAGAGTTGAAGTTCGAATTTAATGTTTGTTGAAGTTTAATGAACCCTAGCTACAGTGTCATGAGCTCTTCTTTTCCTCCTCTCTTCTTCCTTTTCTTTTCTGTTCTTCCTTTCCTTCTTCTTTCTCTCCTCCCATACCTTTCTCTGCAGACAATAACTCTCTCAAAAAATATCCACTTTAGTCATTAATCTTTCTTTTCTTTATCTTTAAATCCTCTTACTCTCAAATCTTTTAAATTCATGCTTATATCTTTTCAATTTAATCCCACTTAAATTTCTATTTCAGAATTATAATTTATTTATTTTCTTACCCAAAATAATAATAATTAACACCAAACAACATCAATTTAATATAAGCAAATAAATCCTTAATTATCATTTAATTACATATAAATATCCTTCAAGGATA
>CATIWO010164631.1:0-27963 GCA_949673435.1 Macaranga tanarius
CATAAAAACATAAAAGAATTATCTAAAAATAAATAAATACTATTAATTAAGACAAAAAAATTAAACTAACTAAATTAACTACAAAGTAACTAACTAATGCAACTAAAAGAAACTAAAATGCAATAGAATGGAGTGCTTAAACCATGTGTTTTTCACACTCATCACAAACCTTGGAAAAATAATTTTCTTAAGCATTTTTTTGACAACCTTAGCATCATTAGTAATAATAGCTATTGCTTCAACCCACTTTGAGACATAATCAACCATGACTAATATATACTTATAGCCCAAAGAACTAGGAAAAGGACCCATGAAGTCAATGCCCCAAACATCAAAAATCTCTACTTCAAGAATTCCCTTCAAAGACATTTCATGTTTCCTAGATAAATTACCCATTCTTTGGCATATATCACATTTAAGAACAAAATCTCTAGCATTCTTAAATAAAGTAGGCCACCCAAAAACCAGATTGAAGTATTTTAGAGGCTATCTTTGATGCACCAAAGTGTCTGCCGACATTTAAAGAATGACAATGTCTCAAAACATCTTGAACTTCATCTTGAGGAATATACCTTTGTATCAAACCGTCTCCACATCTCTTATAAAGCAACGGTTCCTCCCAATAGTAGAACTTAGTATCATGCAAGAATTTCTTCTTTTGCCTATAATCAAGCCCATAAGGAAAAACTCCACTTACAAGGTAGTTTACAAAATCTGCAAACCATGGAAGTTCTTTAGAGGCTAATGTAAAGAGATGTTCACCATGAAAAGACTCATTGATTGGCACACTATCATCACTATTGTTCAATTCCTCTTAATCTAGTCTTAACAAGTGGTCCGCAATAAGATTCTCACTTCCCTTCTTATCCCTCACTTCCCAATCAAACTCTTGAAGCATTAGAATCCACCTTAAGAGCCTTGGTTTTACATCTTTCTTACTTAGAAGATACTTGAGGGCAACATGGTCGGAGTACACAATGACCTTTTACCCCACACGATATGCTCCAAACTTGTCAAATGCATAAACAATAGCAAGTAATTATTTTTCCGTGGTGGTATAATTAATCTGAGCATCATCAAGTAGTTTGTTAGCATAATAAATCACATAAGGCTTGCCTTCTTTTCTTTGCCCTAAAACAGCCCCAACTGCAAAGTTACTTGCATCACACATGATCGATCTTAAATGGTTGCTCCCAATTAGGTGGTTGCAAAACTGGTGCTGATGTAAGAGCCTTCTTCAAAGTCCCAAATGCATCCATACATGCATCATCAAACTCGAAAACAGCCTTCTTAGTAAGTAGTTTGCATAATGGCTTTGCCATCTTGGAAAAATCTTGTATGAATCTTTTATAGAAACCCACATGTCCAAGAAAGCTCCTTATATCTTTAACACACTTTGGAGGTGGCAAATTAGCAATGACTTCTATCTTTGCTCTATCAACCTCAATGCCCCTTTGTGAAACCATATGGCTAAGAACAATCCCTTCTTGTGCCATGAAGTGACACTTCTCCCAATTAAGTACTAATCCATACTTCATGCACCTATCAAGAATTTTAAAAAGATTTTCTAGATAATTTTCAAAGTTAGATTCATAACCACTAAAGTTATCCATGAATACTTCAACACAATCATATATTAAGTCACTAAATATTGAAAATATGCATCTTTGGAAAGTAGTAGGAGCATTCCATAAGCTGAAAGGCATATGCCTAAAAGCAAAAGTACCATATGGACAAGTAAAAATAGTCTTAGCTTGGTCTTCGGGATGAAGAGGAATTTGATAAAAACCACTAAGCCCATCGAGATAATAAAAATATGAAACATTTGCTAATCTTTCTATAACTTGATCAATAAAAGGCAATGGAAAATGATATTTCCTAGTTGCTTTATTTAACTTTCTATAGTCAATACACATAAATCAACCCGTGATAGTCCTAGTAGGCACTAAGTCATTATGCTCATTTTGCACAACGGTCAAGCCACCCTTTTTAGGAACGACTTGAATGGGGCTTACCCATTTACTATCACTAATGGAATATATGATCCCATTGTCAAGAAACTAAATCACTTCCTTTCTAACCACTTCCTTAAGAGTGGGATTTAGCCTTCTTTGAGCTTCAATAGTAGGTTTAGTATTTTCCTCTAAAAGGATTCTATGCATACAAAAAAAGTTGGGCTTAATCCTTTTAGATTATTGATTGAATATCCTATTACTCCCCTATGTTTATTCAAAATATCACATAAAGCATTCACCTCATAATTAGGTAGTAAAGAATTTACAATAAAAGGAAAATTAGAATCGGAATCAAGAAATGCATACCTTAGAGTGGAAGGCAAAGGTTTAAGCTCCAAGTTGGGTACTTTACTTGGAGAAGAAGGTTGAGGATTATCTTCCTTCCTTAATGGCTCATATCTTTAATACCTATAAGGAATAGTATATGGAGATGATTCCAAAATGTTTACACAAGCTACAACCTCCTTGTTAGAATGCTTCTCATCAGCCCTTTGTGACATAAAATTCGACAAAGATACTCATATACAACATCATTAACACATTCATCAATTATATTAATTGAATTTATCCTTTCACAAACTTCAATAGGTGGAGATGAATTAATCATTTTATAAACATCAAAAACTATGGCCTCATCATTCACTTCCACTTTAACCTTGCCATTTTTCATATCAATGACCACCCCCGCGATCACCAAAAATGGCCTCCCCAGTAATATAGGTATTTCGGGGTCCTCTTCCATATCCATCACTACAAAATCTGCATGAATAATAAACTTACCCAATTTAGTGGGTACATTTTCAAGCACACCAAGTGGATATTTAATGGATTTATTTGCTATAGAAAGATACATAGTAGTAGGCTTTAGTTCACCTACATCTATTTTCTTATATATAGAATAAAGCATTAAACTTACACTAGCACCTATATCATATAAAGCTTCATTAAATGCAAGATCACCTATTCTATAAGGAATAGTAAAAGAACCTAGATCCTTGAGTTTTGGTAGAGTTCTTGTGAACATTGCCTTAGACTCTTCAATCAGAGAAACTAGTCCATACTCTTCCATCTTACCCTTATGATTAAAAATATCCTTCAAAAATTTACCCTAAGAGGGCATATATCGAATGGCATCCATAAAAGGTATAGTTGTAGTTATGTCCTTCATATGATCGAGAAATTTACCAAATTGCTTGTCAAGATTGTGCCTTATGAACCTTTGTGGGAAAGGCAAGGTTCTAAGGTCAACCTTGGGCTCTCCTTGTTTGCTTGGTACTTCTTGAGTAGTCTTCTCTTCCACACCATACTTATTATACTTTTTATCATTTACACCATCATCTACCTTCGAATTCACCACACTCTCATCATCATCCTGATTCACCATCTTTTTCTTACTTGTTGAAGCATCTCCAACTTCCTTACCACTTCTCAAGTTTATAACTAGACAAGATTCTTTAGGCTAAAATTCAGGTTGACTAGGTAGTCTTCCTAAAGGTTGAGGGATTAAAGAGGCTTGTTGAATAATTTTGTTTTAAAGGATTCTATTGTAGGAAACTAGTTAATCAATTCTTGCATTAAGTTGATTGAATTGATCTTCATATTGTTTGTTGGTGGTTGATTGTTGGTTTATGAATTGCTCCATAAGGCCTTCTAAGTTAAACTTTGGTAGTGGTTGTGGATTAAAAGAAGGATGATTTGGTTTCATAGGAAAACCAGGTGGATTTTGTAGTTTAGAAAAATTTGGGTTAAAAGGAGGGTTTAATTGAGAGGATGTGCTTAACCAAAAGAATCCGGGATGGTTCCACCATTAAGGGTTATATGTATTAGAATTCAGCCCCCCTCTTTGGTTAAAAGCTCCTTACACAAAACTCACATCCTCATTAGTATTAATATTCATATTGTATTAAGAATATGAATGAGATCCTCCACAAAGGCCACAAGCAATACTAGCATTATCAATAGAATTAACTTGAGACTTACTTACGAACTTGGTGAGAGCATCCACTTTAGCACTTAACAAGTTAATGGTTTTAAGCTCCAAAACTCCTCTTGCTTTTGCATTGTTGGCTCATCCCCTATGTATCCTTGAGATGTAAGCTCTTCAAATAAAATAACAGCCTCCTTAGCCGTTTTATCCATCCACTTCCCACTAAAGGCTGCATTGACAACATTTCTATTCTCATCCGTCAACCCATTATAGAAAATTTGAGGGATCATCCAATCGGGCAAGCCATGGTGTGGACATTGCCTTTGAAGCTCCTTGAATCTCTCCCAAGCCGCATAAATGGTCTTACTACCATTTTGCTTAAAAGTAGTGATCTCATTACGAAACTTGGCGGTCTTTTATGGTGAAAAATACTTGTGAAGAAATTCTTGCTTCAATTAGTCCTAAGTTGTGAGAACCATAACACGTGGTGTCACACCTCCTACTATGCATATACACATGGTATACAACAAAAGAAATTCCTTAAAATTATCATTCAATAAAAAGTTATTAATATAACATTATCCAAGTCATTTAGAATTCATATCATTAATACACTGCCAAAGTTTACAGTTATGTTATTAATACAAAATATCCAACATATAGGGACCACAGTGCAAATGATGATGTGAATACTTTAACTCACCACTGGCCCACCTGACGCCTCTATAATGTAATTCTCAAACTTCTATAATCTACTATCCTGGAAAAATAAATGCAAAGGGGTGAGCTTGCTACTTAGTAATTGGCTATCAATATGTATATATGTACATATGCATAGATATGTTCATGCAGAATCATTTTTAAAAATCTATCATTTAGCACACATAATTTAACTTAATAATTATACTCATATATATAGGCACAATCCCGAATTATCTTTCCTTCCTGCACCGCCTAATAGCATCTCACACATTTCGCATTTTCAGAGATTAAGATATAAGATTTACATAAAACGTATACCAAAAATAAACGGAAAATATACCGCTCATATGTTGAAAATATATCAAAAGTAAACCAATCATATACTAACAATATACCACAATACACACATAATATTATTCATTACTTTACAAATATAACTTATACATTCACATCTTAACACATCTTTAAGTATTCGGCCGGAACTATTGTCACACAGTTACATCACACTTAGCCAATTTTGGCTTATTCATCACAATCACAATTTCTGCATGTGGCCATGTATTGAGGCTATCCGCTCGGCTCAGTCTTAGATCATATTCTCACATATCAATTATAGTAAGCTATTCGTCCGGCTCAGCTTACTATTCTCATACAATCGGTGGAAGCTATCCACCCAGCTCAGCCCCACCATTAATCTCACTGTCTCACATCCTCACTACACACACATTCAACTCAATCACAACTTGCAAATAGTATAAAACCACATTCATCTCAAGTCATGAACACATCACAATTCATTTTCACATTTTTCAATAGTCATCTCACATCACAACATTATAATATTATCTACGATTTAATTGCAATAAGAATTGATCAGGTTTCTCGAGTGTAGACAATTCACATACACACACATATATACATATATAACACATTGATAATCATTTACTTAAAATGCTTCCAACTTAATGAAAGGTTCTTCCTCTAGTGATTGATATCTCCCTCTCCCTTATCAACTCCTACATATAAGTGTATGTCAAACATCACACAAAACACTTTATTTACATCCAATTACAATTAATGCTATATATTACCCTAAGATAGAGATGCCCTAAAATCAGGTGTACAAGTCCTTTGACCATGAATTATTTATTAATGCAAAGGTTATTGGTGATTTCAATTTCCAATTGGAATAATTCAATTTGGACATGTAAATAATTAATTATAAATTTTTGAAGACACTCGGGTCTCACAGGGTAGTTTGCTTGAGCATGAAAATGTGCTACTACATTAGACCATGCAAATGATAGATTCAGCCAAACCTCAAATTATCAAAGTTGTAGAGGATTCATCAAGGTTTTTAAATCATTTAATATCTCTTGATTTGGAGTTATAAAACTCAAGTTCTGATAGAAACAACAGGACTGAAATATTATGGAATATAACTCAATTAATATAGCCTATTATCTATACTTGATATACTATAAAGTTATTTATACAAGGCTTGTGACTATAATTTTAATACAAAAGCTAGATATATAAGTCTATTTTAATTAGAAACTAGAATCACTTAATTTAAATATGTACATAATTAATTATAGCCCCAAAATCTCAATCTGGTCACGCAGAACATTCTGTAGGAGCAAGAAAATGTCGAGCTCCTTTAGACCAGCCAGACGACCGATTCAAACAAAACTCAAAACATGAAAGTTATAGTACACTTTCTAAAGATTTCACATCAATTAACGTCACTCAAGTTTGAGGTTTAGAATGCAAGTTATGCTTAAAACATTGAGACTGTCAAAACCTAAAAATAGAACATGAATCATACCTAACTAACCACCCAAATCTTATTTCTAATTACACATACATACATACCTCTTTATCAAATAAAATTCAGATACTAGATTGATTACTGAGGTTCTTTTGAAGCTTCTTCCGTCAGAAAAGAGAGAATTCAGTTTTGGTAATTTTGTTTTATGTAGATTGTCTAATGGTGAAATACTAATCTTAGCACACACATTTATCCTCACCCCCACTTTTCACAAATCACACACCCACACCTATACATATTCATGTGCATCATGAAGAAAAATGAATGCTAATTTTTTTTAATCAGCCTTATCTTACTAAATTGCCATTTTGCCCCTTAATAAAACTTAAATATTACAGTTTAGTCCTCAAACGTCCAATTTGACAATTTAGTCCAAATTTTCTTTTTTAATTAAATCCTTATGTGTTTATGATTAAATATCTCTAATTTATATTTATTTTATTATTTATGATGCATAATATGAAATGCAAAAATGATAATGTATGCATCTAAAATGCGGATGTGACACAATTAGTGATTAATTCATTAGGAAAACTAGCAAGCCAAAGTTGTGCCTTTTCCTTGAATGAAAATAGGAAAAGCCTAAGCCTTATCGCATCGTCCGTCACTACATTGATCTTGAAGGTAGCACACACATTGAGGAAAGTCAATATATGAGCATATGGATCCTCTCTTTGTAGACCTCAAAACTGATTATTTTGCACCATTTGTATGATACTTTGTTTAATTTAAAAGTTATTATTGGCTATTGATGGAGCCACAATTCCCTAAAATTACCCGTAATATCGAGCATAGCAAAGTCGCCCAATGTACGTCTCTCTGGTTCCGTCATGATGTTCAAATTTTATTGATTCACTATTCTTTGCCTTTATTCCCTACGCAAAGCACGTAAAGTTAACTCAATTTCGGGATCAAAATGTAAAATATCACTAGCACTTCTACTAAGTCTCATCATGAAAACAATCAAAATCAAACAATCAACAAAACAATTTATTATAAAAAATAAAAATAACAAAAAATAAAATAAAGGCCTAAAATAAGTTTTCTCTACCCTAAGTTTATAAAAATCCTATACAAATTCCCCGGCAACGGTACCAAAATTTGATGTTGGTCAAATTATAATACCCTAGACTCTAAGACTAATTATAGAGTAAGTAGGGTGTCGAACACTAGGGAATTTGGAGTAATTTAGTATTAACTGGATAGATACTTAGATGGATAGGCAAAATATTAATAAAGAAGATTATTGAATTACTCTAACTATTCTAATTAATTACTAATTATACTAACTAAATTAATTATTCTAAATATCAAGTTTAATTAAGGTTGATTAGAACTACAATTCGAAAATCATCAAGAATTACAAGGCATAAACAAATGATTACATGAAATGATTATAAACATGATATAAGGCATAAATACAACTCTCATTGTCACTTAAACTTAAAATCCTTAATGCAACTCTCATTGTCAATCAAGATTAATTTCATTTGGAGTCCACAAGCATTCTCATATTATTGTAGAGATAAATAAAATCCATAAAATTACCATGCAACATTTATAATTTTTCTTTAAGTAAAAATCCTTATCTCCAAGTGATTTCATAACCTTTAGTGAGTTCAATTGTATTTCCACCAAAATGCACCAACTCTCATTGTGCACATAATTGATTAACAAGTCATATATGGTGGCAAATCATACACAACACATTCAAACTCACAATTAAATTCAAATCATTCAAATAATATAAAATAAGGATGTAATTCATTGATTCATTCTTCCTCGCAATTCTAACAAATAATGGCTTAGCCAAGGTACATGATAAACACAATTAAACAATAACAAGAAGGTAAATAAAATACAAAGTACTAAGAGAGAAAGATAGAACTTTGAATGTAAATAGCCTTCTTGATGATTCATTGACTTACTTGAATGATCTTCACTTGAATATTTGAATTACACTAATAATACTAACTAAACAAAACTAAAACTTTTTATAAATAAACTAAGTGTTTTTAGATATCTAATTTTTTCTAAAATGCAGCCAATACATGTATTTATAGGCTTCCTAGACATCCCAATTCGTACACTTTCGGAAAAGGGGCAAAATTGAAAGGGTGTAAAGAAAAGGTGTTAAAGCTACTCGGCACACTGTGCTGAGTCGGGTGTGAGTCGGCATGCCTGCCCTTTGTTCTGACTCAGAATAGTGGAATGAGTCGGCACAGGCTCCTTTTCTTCAGCTTGAGTCGGCACAGCTCCATGGGATGAGTCGGCACATGCGGTTGAGTCAGCACAGCTCCATGCTGTCACGAGTCAGCACGCTCAGAATGAGTCGGCACGAGTCCTGAATTACTTCCTTTGAATTTTTAATCACTAAACTTTATCCCAATGCACTCCAAATCAACTTTAAGCTTGAAATTAGTCCAAAAGAACCTACAAAACATATAAAAAACATAAAAGCATACCAAAAACATAAAATTAATAAGAATAACATGTAATTAAACATAATGCAAGTGCAAATTAATTATAAAATTAACAAAATGATCCTAAATTACTATGCTATTTTGTACACTATCACTGCAGCCCTATTGCACCCAAATTATTTCAAAAATCTGTAATTTATTCTATACATATCTGATCTGAGTAATTCCAGTTGGAATTGTTAGTAAACTCATATGACTCACTTCAGTATTATTTTCATGGTCATTTGACTCGTGTATGCATCATATGGCTGTATTGAACTTGTAGTATTCAATTGCATCTAGTTGAATTTAGAGCAAGTGTAATGGTTATTTTAGGAGATTGATGAATGACTATATGTAGGAGTTGATAAAGGGAAAGAAAGCACTCCTAATTAGAAGAAAGACCCTTTTTGAAGTAGGGAGCACTTGGACGTAAGTAATTACTTACATATGTACATATATAGGCTAAACTCTATTGTGAATAATTGTGTTTTCACTTACTAAAGATAAATGAATTGTGAATTAGTGATTGAGGATGAAATGTTAAGATGATGATTTATTGTGATTTATTGTGTTGATTATGATATGGAAATGAATTTCTACCTTGATGTGTATTGATAATGTAAGGATTGGTTGCCAAATGATGATGTTGGCAAATGATGAGATATGTGTGTATTGTGGTATATTGTTGGTATATGGTTGGTTTACTTTTGGTATATTTTTAGTTTTAGATTCATAATTTTAGTATACTTTTGGTGTATGAGCGGTATATTTTTCGTTTATAATTATGTATGTTGAATGCTATGAATGTGAGCATGGATGAAATGTTGGTGAATTAATGATGATGACTTGTGAGATGCAATTGTATGGAAATATTACTGTGTTATGTTGGTTATGTTGTGTTTCACTTGAAGGTGAAACATGTAAGGAATGTGAGGATATATAATTGTGAGATGGGCAATTTGAGCCGGGTGTATAGCTACCCATATGAGAAGTGAGACTGAGCCGGGCGGATAGTCTCACTAATGGCCATGTGATTGATATTGAAATATTGTGTATGATGAGTAAGGTAAGTCGGGCGTATAGCTATATATAAATGTTATGTGTGAAAGTGAGACGAGCCGGGTGGATAGTCTCACTAATGGCCATTTGATTGATATTGAAATTATGACGAATATAGCCAATGAGGCTAAGTGGAAAGTGATTATGTGAGGATGAATCCGGCAGGATATCGAACATTGAGAATGCTATATGAACATATTAATTCTTGAATTATATGAATTGGGTTGTGAATATCAAATATATTGTTAAATGTGAGCATGTGGACATTAATGGATGTGGTGATATATACATTAAATTTATGCTTTTGAATGAGATGCAATGTGTGAATGGGTTGTTTCTAGTTGAAATGATGAATGTTGATGCTTTAAACTTGTGAATGATTGAGAATTATGTGTTAGTGAATGAGTTTGTGTTTTTTATCATGTGTTTGAGGTGTTTTTGAGTTGGTTTTGAGCTATATTCAAGTATAGAAAGGTTTTGTAAGCATTAGAATGGCTAAAGTGAAGTTTTGGCCATGCTTGGGTTGCTCATGGTCTGCTCACGACCGTGAGGAAGCAACCGTGAGCACCCCAGGCCATTATGAATAGTAAATGGCTTCCTTGTTGGTTACTCATGGTTTGAGATGTCTGCTCATGGCCATGAGCAGGCTGCTCAAGATCGTGAGCAGGATCCCCACGGCAGTGAGGAGGCAACCGTGAGAAGTCCAGCCTCTTCCTTCTGCACACTTTTGTCTCTGTATTTTTACTATAACTCAAGTTATAGAGCTCCAAATGGAGTATGGTTTGATGCTAGAAAAACCTTTAAAGAGTCTTCTACAACTTTCATGTTTTGAGTTTGAGTTGAATCTATCATTAAGATTCTCTAACAGAGCTTGACATTTTATTGCTCACTTGCTCCTTCTTCATTTAGACTCTCGTACACACTCGATGTAGTGCCAATGGTAATGGAACTTTATGGTGATTATATGTAGAGATAGTAAAGGTCTACAAAAGTATCTTATTACCTCTAGAGATTTATTTTATGCATTGGATATGATCCTAAATTAATTCATTACTTATGAGTTTGCTATATGTGTACAAATGTTTTAGTAGTTGTTTATTGAGTTGCAAGCTCACTCTCTTTGCATTGAAATTTTCAGGACTCGACTAGACTTAGCTTGAATCTTGCATTGGAGTCTTAAATGGGCCAAAACAAGTTTGGTGCATCCGACCTTCATCCTACATGTCATGTCGGCATATATATATGATGTTGTGTATATGTTGTCATTTTTGTTGATATATGTAAAATGTTTAAATAATGTATACTCATATGAGTACTCGTATTTTATAATTGAGTAAATTTTTGAAAAAAATTTCTTCTGCCATATGACTTGGTGGATTGTTGCCACATGTATGGTAGTGATTGTGGGCGTTACATATATATATGGTTGATATTCTAGGCTATGAGTTCAGATTCATGTGTTTTCTCCTCTCAAATATGAAATAATGGTTCCTAATGATTTGGGAAACATAATTTAGGTAAATTTTAAATATGAGAAATTACCCAATTTTTATTATATTTGTGGGTTATTGGATTATATAAAGGCTAATTGTGACAAATATGTTAATGATATAGAGCCCACATAATGGCCATATGGTCCTAATCTTCGAGCTTCTCCTGGTAGAAAATATTTTTAAATAATTCTTTTATTTTGAGGAATGTTTCTAATAATGTCTCCTTGTCTCGTACTTGTCTGCAACATGAACAAGCTACTTTGAATCATGGGGTCAGAGAGGCTATAAGTGCATTTTTCCCTCATTTGGAACCTAGTAAGGTTGCTAATAATGCTTTAGTTTTATTTGGTAAATCTGAGGGTGAATGTCGATTGAAAAAGGATTCAACTTGATGTTCTTTAGTGCTAAAATCTCCTAATATATCTCCAAAAAGCAAGTTAATTGGTGGTGGTATGCAATATGCTTCCACTTCTACAGAACATCAATCACATCATGCTCAATCAGTTGATACTAGTATAATGACTGAGTCTTCAAGTTAGCAGGTGAAGCAAAGGTGTTTTATTGATTCTAATTTAGAGCGGAGTGTTAAATACTCAATGATTATTAAGGATGTTTCTTGGAATTCAGCATAAAAATAAATAAAGCATTTAAGCATTTGGCTAGAACTCAAAAAAGGATTAACTTAGAAAACCTTACAATTCTCCCAATTATTGAAAGTAGCAATGTTAAGGTGGGGAAAAAATGGCAGCTTCAAGAGCATACTCTTCCAATGGGGACTGAGGTTACTATTAATACATCTTTAGGATCTTCAAAAAGGTGTATGGTTCATCAGGTGGAAACTGTTGTATCTAGTTGTAAGGTGGAGACTGCTAAGCAGCCCTATCCGGTATTATAAATGTCTTAAGTTGGAATGTCCAAGGATTAAGTAATCTTTGGACATCTAGGGCCCTTCATTTTTATATTTAGAAGTATAAGGAAAATGTAATTTTTCTAATGGAAATAAAGATTAGTGGTGGTGTAGTTGATAGATTAAAGCAATAATTCATGGATTTCCATTGTTTTGATTTTCATACTTGCGAAAGTCTAGAGGTATTCTTTTATTTTGGCATAAAATTATTAATTTAATAGTTTGTAATTTTTTTTATCACCATGTTATATTTGATGTTGTGGATGCGGATTTGAATATAAGATGGTCCGGTGTGGGCATCTATGGTTAGCTTGAGGGTAACAAAAAATATTTAACTAAGAACATTATATTTCGATTATATTTTACTACTTATCATACAGTGCTTTGATTTAAAGATTTTAATGAAATATTTTACAATCATGAGAAAAAGGGTGGTCTTTTAAGGAATTTAGTTATTATGGATGATTATTTAAAATGTTGTTAAGAGATGTAATCTATCCAATTTAGGTTTATAAGTTTTCCATTTACATAGGATAATGGTAAAGCTCTAAGCTAGTGTATATGGGAATGGTTTCACCATTTTTTCTATTCATCAAGTTGAAGTGATATCTCTCAGAGGCTACTGTATCACATCTTGTTAAATTATGCTTTGACCATCTTTCTATTCTTCTTCACACATCAGATAATCATGTGTCCTTTTCAAAGGGTTCTAGATTAAAATGATTTGAGGCTTTATAGGTACATGACTCGACAGGTGAGTCTATCATTCAATATACTTAATCAACTTCAACATAAGTTTTTAATTCAATGTGTATAGTGGATTGGGTTTCTTAATGTTTGATTTCGTTGCATTCTTGAAGATAAATCTCTGGTGGTCGACTTCAGTTTGAAATTAAAAGTACTATAGTGGAATTGGAAGGCTTATAAAGTTGAGGTGGACATGATTTAGTAGCTGGGGAATATGCTCAAATATAGGCCAAGCTAAATAAATTATTAGAACATGAAGAACTGTATTGGAGACAGAGATCAAGAGCTATGTGGTTGAAGTAAGGTGATAGGAACACTAAATTTTTTCATTCCAAAGCCTTTGCTAAAAGGCGATGTAATACTCTAATTATTAAGATTTAAGATGATGCTAGTGAATAGAAAATGGAGATAGCCAAATTGCTTATATAGTTATTAGTTATTGACTCTTTGATTGAGTTACATAATGCTCCATTTTCTCCTAATGAAGTATTTACTACTTTAAGGAAAATGTATCCAGATAAGGCTCCTAGCCCGGATGGAATGCCGACTTTATTTTTTCAATGCTATTAGCATATTGTGGGCTCTGATGAGTCCCATTTAGTCTTGGATGTCCTGAACACTACTGTAATGCCTCCTAACCTTAATTATACCTTTGTGACTTTGATTCCTAAAATTTAGAACTTGAGATGTATGAAAGTTATAACCCAATAAGCTTATGTAATATGTTGTTCAAGCTTATATCCAAGGTTCTAGCTAATAAGTTAAAGTTTGTGTTGCCTTATATTATTCATCAGTCATAAAGTGCTTTTGTTCCTAGTAGGTTAATCAGTGACAATGCAATGATGGTTTTTAAGATTTTTCAATCTATAAAGCTTAAAATAAATGGGAAGAAAGGTGTTTGTGTTGTTAATTAGACATAAGCAAAGCTTATAATATAGTAGAATGGAAATTCTTGGAATAGATGATACGATGTATGAGATTTCCAAATCATTTTATTTGGATGATTTTAGAGTGCCTTTACTCTGTCTCTTTCTCTTTTGTGATTAATGGTATTCCTTATGGAAGTCTTTTTTTAGAGATAGCTCTTAAATAAGGTAAGGTGATCCCCTATCTGCCTACTTATTCATCATTTATGCTAAGGGATTGTCAGCTTTATTGAGATGAGCTACTGCAGATAAACTCCTTAATCTAATTAAGGTTAGTCGTTCTTGTCACACCCCTATCTCTACCATAAGAACCAGTGCAACAATAAACTATTAATCATCTACAAACTGTTATATATTATAATTTAATACAAATAGTTATCATTACAAGCATACTGTAATACAAAATAAAGTTTACAATATCTATTAAACAAACTGTACATATGCCTCTGAGGCTTACTAAACAAAAGTTCTATTTCCAAACAACGAAATTTTATTGGATCAACCTCCTTTAGTGCTCACAACGAAGGGCACACCAAAACATGCTATACAAGGATCTATTGATTCACTAAAATAGAATCTGAAATGATTATAATAGGTAGAATGAGTACGACTACTCAGTGAGCGGATACAAATATAACTATAAAAAATATTAAAATATTATCATATATCATGAAATAAAAATTCAACTTTAATCACATAAAGTTCCATCCATGAAATGAAAAATAACTTGAGTGCTAAAAAAACACTTCTCATTCATCATTTCATGTTATAAATACAAAAATATCCATGTACTTTCTCAGAATCCTTTAACACGGTTTGAAATAAATCAAGGAAATCATAGACAAAATAATCAAAGATCAATATATATAAATACATTTATATATGCCAATATACACTGAGGTAGCATCCTATAAATCCCATGCAACTCTGGGAGCTAAATGTCTTACCTGGCTACCCAAAGTTCTAATTCCTCATCATATGCATGTGCAGAGATATTGCTCGTTGACAATATATTTTATTTTATTTTGCACCCAATATTCAAGGTGTGATTTCACAGGCACCTTACTGAATGTATTTCAATAATCAAATATTTCAGAAAACTAAATTCTCATGTGTATAGTTCAAAATAAACTTAGCACCATATGGTTCCGGATAATTAGAAAATACATAATAGCAAATAATGTATAAGGAAATCATTAAACATCGATCATTTGTAAAAACATAAGTATATATACCTATCTGAAATTCAATAAATACATATCATATATTCAAACCATAAGTATATATACATATCTAAAATTCAAAACCATTGTTATACTAATATCCACTCACTTAATAAGACAACTGGAATTCTAGCTAGGAGGGGTTGTGTTATGCTCTATGGCTAGGGTTGAGGTTCCTCCTAACATCCAGTAGAAAAATCATAAGAACACTAGCTTATAATCTTAATTCTACTCAATTTAACTAATCTACAGCTAAAAGATATGACATCGGACATGAAAAATAGTCTAAAACTGCTCAAATTAAGGTTTTAAGGCTTCAGGAGGCTGCTGAGGTGCCTCCTCAGCGCTGAGGCACCTTCTCAGCAGCACTGAGGCATCACCTTAGCGGTCCAGAATGCTGAAAATTGCTCTGTTTCAACCTAAAACACAAAAATTCAATCCAATTTAATTACAAACATCATTTGTAACATCCCAGGGGTCCATTTTTGATAAAACAAACCATTAAAACTTAAAATTCAATCAAAACATCAATTTTTGACTAATAAAAAAATTTAAAACAAAATAACTTTACTTACCAAAAACTCTTGCATATATCCTTGAATTTGCAATTAGAAACATTAATCCTTGATTGTTGAAGAAAGAATTAAAGAGAAAAGGAAGAAAAAGATATGGTAGTGATTAAAAAAGTAAATAAAGAGAAGAAACCTTGAGAAAATGAAACTGACTGAAAATGAAGAAGAAGGTAAACTTTTATTCTTTTTTATTTTATTTTATTTGACAAATATCCAATTTAGTCCCCCTATTTTCAAAATAACTAAAAAGGTCCTCAAATTTATTTCTAATCATATTACTTAATATAATTAAATAAGGACCTAGGTTAGGATGTTATAATTCTCTCCCTTTTAAAAAATTTCGTCCTCGAAATTTGTAATACTATCCTCAATTGTACTTCGTATTCCTCCATACTTCAAGAATACACCAGTATATCATATACAAATATAATCACAATCTTAGGTCAAATAATACATAAACATCTCGATTAAAGATGGCCTCGACCACTGTGACCTCTACCATCTATAGCTCGGCGTCACATCTTCCGATACCATAATAAAAGACCAAGATCAAAACCCAATCAATTTATTCTACCTAATGGAGTCTACAAAATCAATAACCTATGCTCTGATACTAATAAATGTCACACCCCTATCTCTACCATAAGGACTAGTACAACAATGAACTATTAATCATCTGCGAACCGTTATATATCATAACTTAATACAAATAGTTATCATTACAAGCATACTGTAATGCAAAATAAAATTTACAATATCTATTAGATAAACTGTACATATGCCTCTGAGGCTTACTAAGCAAAAGTTCTATTTCCAAACAGTGAAAGTTTATTGGCTCAACCTCCTCTAGTGCTCACAATGAAGGGCACACCAAAATGGAATCTGAAATGGTTATAATATGTGGAATAAGTACGACTACTCAGTGAGCGGATATAAATATAACCATAGAAAATATTAAAATATTATTATATATCATGAAACAGAAATTCAACTTTAATCAAATAAAGTTCCATCCATAAAATGAAAAATAGCTTGAGTGCTAAAATAAACACTCCTCATTCATCATTTACTGTTATAAATGTAAAATATCCATGTACTTTTCTCAGAATCCTTTAACACGGTTTAAATCAACGAAATCATAGACAAAATCATCAAATATCAATATATATAAATATATATATATATATATATATATATATCTGTGTGTGTGTGTGTGTGCCAATGTACACTCAGTTAGTATCCTATAAATCTCATGCAACTCTGGGAGCTGAATGTCTCACTTGGCTACCCAAAGTGCTAATTCCTCATCATACGCATGTGTAGAGACATTGCCCGTATTTATTTTATTTTACACCCGATATTTAAGGTGTGATTTCATAGACACCTTACTAAGTATATTTCAATAATCAAATATTTCAGAAAACTAAATTCTCATGTGTATAGTTCAAAATAAACTTAACACCATATGGTTCCGGATAATTAGAAAATACATAATAGCAAATAATGTATAACGAAATCATTAAACATAGATCATTTGTAAAACATAAGTATATATACATATCTGATATTCAATAAATACATATCATAGATTCAAACCATAAGTATATATACATATCTGAAATTCAAAACTATTGTTATACTAATATCCACTCACTTGATAAGACAACTGAAATTCTAGCTAGGAGGGGCTGCGTTATGCTCTATGGCTGGGGTTGAGGTTCCTCCTAACATCCAGTAGCAAAATCATAAGAACACTACCTTATAATCTCAGTTCTACTCAATTTAACTGATCTACAGCTAAAAGATATGACATAGGACTCGAAAAATGGTCTAAAACTGCTTAAATTAGGGTTTTGGGGCTTCAGGAGGCTGCTGAGGTGCCGCATCTGTGCTGAGGTGCCGCCTCAGCAGCACTGAGGTGTCGCCTTAGCGGTCCAGAATGCTGAAAATTGCTCTGTTTCAACCTAAACACAAAAATTCAATCTAATTCAATTCCAAACATCATTTTTAACATCTCAGGGGTCCATTTTTTATAAAACAAACTATTAAAACTCAAAATTCAATCAAAACGTCAATTTTTGACTAATTCAAAAACTTGAAACAAAATAACTTTACTTACCAAAAACTCTTGTATATATCCTTGAATTTGCAATTAGAAACCTTAATCCTTGATTGTTGAAGAAATAATTAAAGAAAAAAGGAAAAAAAAGATATGGTAGTGATTAAGAAAGAAACGAAGAGAAGAAACCTTGAGAAAATCAAACTGACGGAAAATGAAGAAGAAGATAAGCTTTTCTTTTTTTTATTTGACAAATATCTATTTTAGTTTCCCTATTTTCAAAATAACTAAAAAGACCCTCAAACTTATTTCTAATCCTATTACTTAATATAATTAAATAAGGACCTAGGTTAGGATGTTACAGTTCTAGTCCAACTATTTCTCCTATTCTATTTGCTCAAGCCATAATTACTGAATTTGTTCAGCTTAAACAAATTTTGAGTGATTATGAGCAAGGAACTGGGCAAAAGATAAATTTTAAGGAGTCAAAAATGTCGTTTAGTAGTAGAGTCTCGAAGATAAGAAGAAATCCTATGCAAGCTTTACATGGGGTTAGATCGATTTCCTACCATAAGAAATACTTGGGCCTTCCAATTTTTTTAGGCATTCTAAAAAATAGATTTTTTCTTTTATTAAGGAAAGAATTTGGAAGGAGTTGCAAGAATGGAAAGAAAAATGCCTATCATTGATCGAGAAAGAGATTTTGATTAAGTTAGTGATCCAAGCTATCACTTATTATGTTATGAGCTGCTTTGCAATGAGTTGCAAGCTTTGGTTAATAATTTTTAGTGGGCAGCTGTGATTGAAAAGAGAAAAATTAATTGGATGTATTGGGACCGTTTAGCTAATTCTAAGAAGCTCGGAGGTATGGGTTTCTGAAATATGTCTGATTTTAATATGGCTTTATTAGCAAAACAAGGGTGGATGTTGCTCTTTAATGAAAATCCTTTATGTGCTCGGGTGATCAAAGCCAAATATTTTCCTCACTATTCTTTACTTCAAGCATAAGAAGGTTCTTATGGGAGCTATTTGTAGCGTAGCATTTACAAGTCTTTATAGTTACTGAAAGTGGCTTGTGTGAATGATTTGATAGATACAGACTGTGGAGGCTGAAACTGATCCTTAATTGAGAGAATTTTTTTTTTTACCATTTGAGGTTGAGGCTATTTTAAAAATTCCCCTTAGTTGCTGCTATCCAAGAGATAGTCTGTTCTAGATTCATTTGAAGACTGAAAATTATACAGTTAAATTTGGGTATTATTCCTTTAGAAATTCTAAAGCTTATACTCAAATAGGTTTTTCCTCACTTTATTATATTGATTCAATGTGGAAGAGGGTATGGCATTTGGGAGTCCAGCCTAAGGTTCGTGTCTTTTTATGGAGGCTATTGAATAATGTCCTTGCTGTTGATGATATTTAGCTCATCAGGGTTTGCATGTTCAGAACTACTGTCATTTTTATGGGAACTCTCCTAAAATAATTATTCATCTTTTTAAAGAATGTGATTGGGTTTGTGAAGTTTGGCTATCTTCTCCTTTAGCAATGGGGGTTGATCAGTTCAAGCAATCTTCCATCTTAGATTAGTTAAAACATCTACTTTTACCTCTGAATTATGAGAACTTCGAGAAAATTGCCTATATGTTGTACTCAATCTGGTATGTGAGAAATAAATTAGTGCATAAAAGTGTTCTTATGATGGCATCTTCGATTTTAATTCAGGCTATGCATCAGCTATTTCATTTTAAATCCTCTTAGAATTTGATCACTTCATCCAATTCAAGTTTGGTTGTTTCTTCGAGATGGACTCCTCTTCTGTGGACTTTTACAAGCTGAACACTGATGCTACATTTTTAGAGGATAAAAGTAGAATGGGTTTGGTTTATTGTAGTCTCTGATAGCCAAAGTAACATTCTTCTATCTGCTGGCAAACCGGATATCCCAAGTTCATCTATAGAGAGTTAGTTGAAGCAGCTGCTCTACTTTTTGGTTTGCAAAAAATCCTTAGAGGCAAGTTTTCCTTCTCTTATTGTTGAATCTGATTATGTCACTCTCATTTCTTAGTTTTTTTGAAACGTCATTGTACACACAAATTTCTTGTAAGAAAAATCACACAAGAAAATTTAGGAACAAATTGAGAACTTTATTGAATTTGAGAAAAGTGGAGTACAATCTCTAATAATCTTCTTATTACAGATCCTCTGATTTGAATCTCACGACAACCACGCGCTTCAAGGGCTTTGTAGCTTGATCTTGAAATAATTTGATTATAAGTTGATGAAGAACACCTTGATGATCTTGTAGAACTTGAAGAACACCTTGATGATCTTGTAGAGAATTTGGGCAGAGGTTTGATGCTTATGTTCTGTATCCTTTGAAGCATGGGAGGCACCTCTATTTATAGGCATCTTGTAGAGATAGTGTAAATGTTATGAAATTCCATAACTCTAGTGGTAGGATTGATTTTGACTACCTTTGATGTAATTTGATTGGCTCAATTACATCATAATTTAAATAAATAATAAATTTAATTATTATCTATTTATCATTATCTTAATGACATGTTTGAAATAATTTGATTGGTCATTAAAATAATTTAATTAAGATAATAAACCAAAATATTTGATTGGTCCAAAAATCTTTAATAAATTTATTAGACTAAAATATGTAATTAGCCTAATTAAATTATTTAATAAACCAAAAATATTTTATTGGTCTAAAAATAATTTATGAAAATTTATGTATCTACAAACCAAATAATCAAAAATAATAAAATATAAGACACAAACGGAGGCCGATCGCAAGGTCGGGTGGGCCACTAAAAGCCCATATCCAGTTTCCGGACCCAATCTCTGAGGACGGCTGCTGGGCTTCCTCCGTGGAATCCAGTTGCCTTAAAAGTGTGTCCCGGGTTTCATCCGGGTGGCGATCCATTCTCCAACCAAAGCCCTTCAAAAAGGTCCAAAGTTGTACTTCTAGCGGGTCCTGAGCCCGTACAGTGCCGTAGTCACCAAACACTTGGGCACGCGCTGAACCCCGCCGCCTACAATATCATTAGCTGTTTTCAATTTTCTTCTTCGAATGTTCAATTGTTTTAGTTCATTCTTTTTTACTATCTTATTTTACAACTCAAATTCATTGTTGGTAGATTGTTGCAGCAACTTTTGTTATCATCAGTGTCGTTGGAGGTGCAGGTGGTGGCAACAATGACGACAGAATGAAGACGAAAAAGCACAATGCTGATTTTAATTTGTTTCTTTTGTTGTACTCTCTACTTAGATTTTTTTTTTAAAAAAAAAGGACTTGATAGATATTATTGTTAAGCAATTAGCAGTTCAATTTTCAAGCTTTTTAGCAAGATTCACCTCCTAATTAGCTTTAAGGTCACTCACTTATTTATACCAGCAGCAGCACCGCCCCTCCAGTCAGACCTGTATAAGTTTGTTGTTTCTTATTGTAATAATTTCTTTTCTTGAAACAATAAATTTTCAATTTTTAGAATTTTTAAGTGCTAATTTTAGCAATAGGTGTAGTTAATTACATATAATGTCGTGTTTGATTGATGGATAATATGTAGAGGTTTTGCTTGCTCTAATTTTATCTGAAAAGAGTAGCTAATTTTTATTTGCGTTTATATATATGAAACCTGATGCTTGTGGGAACATGTTTTCTTTCCCTTTCCACTCATTTTCTTTGTTTCTATTTTTTGGTTTTATCAGTTTCACGTTGCTCACAAGATGATGCCTTCTCTTTCTCCAATTCCCTTCATTTCATGCTCTGCCTAGTCATTGTCATTCTGGTTTGCTGCAATTTATAGGTGATTTATTTTTGTTTTACGTATATTACAACCAAATTTTTTGCGAGCTCACTTAAGGAGCTTCAGCTTTTTATCAAGCTTAGCTTATTTGTTTCATTATATGTAAAAATGGAAGACATAATTTTTTATTCATAAAATATTTAGCTCACGTCCTTTTCTTAGGAGTTGTACAACACACATTAGGTTTGAAAAATTTGGGTGGATTTAACCTTAAAATAAGAGTTTTGGATCTATTTCCTGCAAAAGTTGAAATTTGGACTATGTGGCCCAACTATACAAGTTCAGGTTTTACCGATTTATCCGTTTTATTTTGTGTCTAAATTTGATGGGTGATTTTGTCTTTTCAACATGAAAAATATTTTAATATACTAAGGCTCCGTTTGTTTACGGAAAATATTCTTCCCGAAAATATTTTTCTTTATTTTCTAATGTTTGATTACCAAAATAAAATAAGTTAAAGGAAAATAAGTTATTAGTCAAAGAAAAATAATTTAAAAATATGGGAAAACAACTTCCCATTTTGAAAACGGGAAATTATTTTCCAAGACTTGAATGCTTATCAAATATAAAGAGAAAGAAAAAATAAAAAATAATGTTACCATTTATATGTAATATTGTATAATTTAGAAAAAAACTCTATTGTAAACTAAATACTACAAATACTTTTTAACTATTTTTCTAGTGTTGTAGCCAAACATAAAAAAATATTATATTTTTATGGAAATTATTTTTTTTGGAAAATATTTTTCAAGAGACATAATATTTTCCGTAAACAAACGGAGCCTAAATTTGTATTTTTCATTCTCTAATTAATACTTTTACTGAATTCCTTATTGTAAAAGTATAAATTATAATTAAATATTTATTAGAATTTATGTACAATTCATTATAAATTCGCATAATGTAAAAATTATAAATTAATCTAAATTTTTTTAATATTTTTAAATATAAATATAATAAAATAATTTAAATATATTAGTTAGATAGTTTATATGAAATGGAAATCATAAATTAACAAAATAAAAGCCACCTCTTTTTTCAAATTAAAATCATTTGAGTGAACTTCATTGAGTCATGTTCACAAACGAAATCTCTATTATGCGTTGATTAGTAGTATTCTCTAGACAATGAAATATATGTTGCACGGAACCATTTCTAAGAAAAATTAGGGTAAAAATGAAAATTTTTATTTATTATTTTCCATGGCCACAAGGGTAGCTTCATAATATTCTTTTACCAATTCGGCGCTATAAGCCCATATTGCCAAATTGAATAGACGTTAGCCCAATTAATTGCCAACCTGACTCCAAGCCCTACGCTAAGCCTTCATTTGGAAGCAACTTGTTGTCTTTTTTTTTTTTTTTTTTTTTTGAACCGGTTACATTGGGAGTGGGGGGAGGGGAAAGTCTCGATCCTGAAACATTTCCAATGCCTACAAATTACTTGGCCTAGTGGGGCAAGCAACTTGCTATTACTTTTTTTTTTTGAACAATTACAATAGTATGTTAGTCTATTAGTGAGGAAAGGAGAATACTTATCTAATCCGAAAGAACCACTAGACTCATCAATTGATGGGGTCCGTGGCCCAAAGGACCTAGAGGTATATTCTTAAGGGATTAAATCCTTTTGGGGGTGAGGGTAGGTTTCGGTTTCGAGACCAGCCACACCACCCTATCCACCCCGGATGAGGTAATTTGCTGTTACTTGTAGTTACATATTCACAGCGTAAAGAGCAAGCAGTTCAATCTTAGATTGTCGCTTGTGTTAGTGGCTTTTTTGACTGCTTTGTATTATTTTCTATTTATTTGAATAACAACTATTTCAATTTTAAAAGTTGTATAATTTTTATAATTAAACTAGGAAGATTACCCGCGCTTTGCTGCGGGTTAGCGAATACACATACAATAATTTAAAATTTAATTAGTAGATATGAAATTTAATAATTTAAAATATAGACATTAAAATTATTCTTTTTGGTAAATTGTTCCCAAAAAAATATGAAGAGTGAATACATTGAAAAAAAAAAAACAATATCAATTTTCCTTATCATTTGGTTCATCAATACTGCAAGAAAAAAAAACAATTAATTAAAAACTCAATTGCACAGGCTTCTTGATATGCATATAAATATTTATTTTTCAAATGCAAAATAGCACAGCAACCTCATAATATTGTTAAAATTTAACACCAGAATTATGTAATTGAGATATTAAAATAAGTAAAAAAATTCGCATGTGAGTTTAAAAATCAAAAATAGAAAAAAAGGAACTCTTGAAAAGGTGACAGAAAACAAACAATTGAATTAGCAAACAATTCATAATATTGAAACTTCACTAAAGATCCGAAATAAAATCCTCAAACTAAAGCAAAAAAGAAACCAAAAATCATTCAAAAACTCAAAAAAATGCGAACAAAATCTCAACTTATATAGAACATTATGTGGAAAAAGATTGAAGCTTTGCATCCAAAACTGTTAACGCCTCACAAAGTAAATTCAAGGAAAAAATATAATTTTTTTTTGTAAAAAAAAAAAATTGAACAAACGACCAACCTCATTTGTAAGGAAGCAATACAACCAACCTCAAAAACACTACCCAGAAAAGGAGAAAAAAAGATTTGCTTATTGAAAAGAGAAAATACCCAAAAAGCAAAGAGAAGAAACAAAACCTCAAAAGCAGCAAATTTTTTAAATATCAAAACAACATTACGGACTAAACTATATTGGTTTTTGTTTAAGGTAAAAAAGACGCATCACTAGCAACATTAAACAACAGCCAAAAGAGTTAACTATAATATGATAAAATTATCTTACAATTTTGGTTCGATCTCTTGAGTTTCTGCTGCTACTTCTTCTTATTATTGTCTTCCTCTTTTCTCTTATGTTTAGCTATTATTTTCTCTCTCTCTCTCTCTCTCTCTCCATCTTTCTCTATGTCACTAAAATGAAAAAGAAAGTAAAAAAAATCATTCACGCAAATAAGAGCAACGATGTAACAACTAAGGAAAACTCCAGAAATTAATGTGTTTCTTTAATTTTAATGTACATTCAGTAACAATTAGTACTTTCATGCTAATCCATCAGTTATATAATTTAAAGATATTAATGAAATGGGTTCTTACTGTTTAATTGAAATATTTATTATATGAAAAACATAGTTAAAAAAATATAGAAAATTACCTAAAGGGGAAATTGGAATTAGAGAAATCGAATCAGTAGTAGCTTCATGTCATAGCAACACGGTCTATAATCAATGGATGTGAAGTTGCACATTAATACATATCATCTGGCGTTAAACTTTACAAAATACAAAAAAAAAAAAAAACATTACAAATTTTTGCTAACCTTACATCCCTTTGCACCACTTTCCATTATAAACCTCAAGACACCATAACAGGCCCTGATAAAAGAAATAAAAAATATAAGTTATTTTTGAATTCAGATCAGAAAATGGTTCCAAAACTGAATGCCCATAATAATAAGAAAGAAATACAATAATGATTTTGATGGTGTGATGCAGTACCTAAAAATAAAATAACATTATCAAGAAAAATAATCTAGGGTACCTATCAACCAAAGAAGCAATTTTTTTAGGAAAATAAGCTATAGCAACAATGTTCATGACATTAGAAAACATACAGATAGAAAACCCAAAAATAAAAAAAAAGACAATTTTAGTGAGAGATTTGTTCACTGACTCAGTTCATAAGAGTTTCACTTATGAAGTATAAAGTAATAAAGAAAAATTGTATCTGATCAAACAATTGCACAATGTAATTGTTGCAAGCATACAAACAAAAAATCATGAACTTGTAATTGGTTGCTTTGGCAATTCAAGCATACCTGAGAATTTGCACCTTCCATCTTTATGAATCTTGATTTAAATAGTGCAAAATTTGCATAAGAAGGGTTCCTAATGTTGTTGTTGCCTGATTGTTGCAAAAGGTCATTGATGTTGTTGCTAGATTGTTGTGCTCCTGTTGAATGAGCCATCTCTTGATTCTCTAGCATATGCATCAAAAAATTTATGTAATTACTTTAAGATGGCCATGCTTGATGTGTTTGTTAGAATTGAACCAAAAGGAACATGATAAAATAGCTAGTTAGATGGTCTTAATCATAAACAAAGAATATGATAATTTAGAAGAGATAGCAATTACCTTATTCATGAAACTCTTCAGATAAGCAATCCCTTGCTCAATAGCTGATATAGCCTTTTTTTTTTTTTTTTTAATTCCAATGAGGTCAGGGGACAACTATGATTAAATTCTGCAATTATAATAAAATTAAAACATGATCAAAATAAAACTATAATTTCTGCCAATACATTGTAAAATTAAATGATTAGTCATACATGAAAATGTAGTAGCAACAAGACAATAAATTTCCAATCTCCAAATACAATTTACACAGGATAATCCAATTTTACTAAAATTATCTATTTTTTAAATGAAAAAGTATCATTACAATTGCATCCAAAGATAGGTCTTTAGAGGGAAGCATAGAATTGAAATTATAATATGTCATCAGCAAAATTGAATAATCATAAATTTCTCAATAAAATAAAAGAACCTTAATCTAATTTTTTCAAAAATAAAAAAAGAAAAAAAATTGAGACATTATAGACACTCATATCAAAGACTATATGTCAAAGACATCTTGTAAATCAGAAATAAAATCAACTTTACTTGCGAGACAGAGATCATAAAGTTGTTTCCTCTGTTGCTCATATAAAAATGGATTTCACCGCTGCAATATTAACAGCTAAAATAAACCACCGGCCTAAAACATTAAAAAAAGATGAAAATTTTAAAAACAACCGAAGCATTAGCTCCAGTGAATCATTCTATTTTTAACTGATGGGTGTCGAATCTAATAAAAATAAAATTCTACTCTAAAAATAAATATTTGTAGCAAGGGTTGAGTAGAGTCATTTTCCAAGAGATTGATCAAATTATAAAATCTAAATTTTGCTTTTGAAAATAAGAAATAAAAAGATGATTTTTATTTATGGAAAAATAAAATAAAATTAAAAAAAATAAATCATAAAGTAGAAAATTAAAAAGGGTAAATCAAATATTAAAAACTTCCAGTCAAGGAATATCTTGGTTATTATTCATTCAAATTGATCATCGAATACAAATAGATAAATTTATACTTCTTCAAATAAATTGGCTGTGAACACTAAAAAGCTCTAGTATTCTGCTCTTCCTTATTAATAATTTAAAAGAGATATTATCATCTAATAAATCTTATTTCTCAACGACCACTAAACAAGCTCTTAGGATTTAATTGAGAAATATCATTAAGAAATAGAAAAGCTACCAATTCCAATCAATAATATACAAGTTCGATTATTTAAATTGGACTAAATAAATTCACCCAGACTAACCTTAAGGATTCAATTCAATAAGTGTGTGGATTTGCCATTTTGCTAAATCAAATAAACAATTACGGATTTACATATTTAACTAGCAATATTCATTCATTCAAAATCAGACGTCAAAAATCTTAATTGAACAAAATAACATTAAGCATAGAAAATATTCAGATATTTGAGAAGAGAAAACAATGAAAAAAAATTCTCACAATTTATTCATGAATCATACCTTGATATCCTTGACTAGAAAAAGAAAATTCAGCCACTCATGGCTTATAAAAACTCTAAATTAAAAATAAAGAAGACTGAAAAATATAATGTTGAATATATGAATTTGATAATACCTCTCTTTTTATAGAGATCCTAACCTAAAAGATAATCAACTAAACTAGGAACTTTTCAGATGCCGAATTTGTTGCCAAAATAAGATAGAAGAATCAGCTAAAATAATTTCTAATAACTGCAGTCCTTAAAAATCTGCACTGTACAATTTCCGTACAAGCGTCTGTGGGTACGCTTAAGTTTGATTTCCTGTTGAAAATATAGCCCAGACTGCACTTTGACTTTTAGCTTCAATTCTTAACTTTAAAATTCCAATTTTGATTCCTTTTTCTACATTAGCATGATTTCCTACCAAAAGATCAAAAAGGAATTAAATCAAATATTTATTTTACCAATTAAGCATAAGAATAGGAATTTGTTATAAAAATATATAGAAATATTTTGCTTTATCAAATTCCCCCATACAAAACCTTTGCTTGTCCTCCAGCAAATTAACTTCCACACCCCCTAACCTTGTCATACTCTCCTCTTCAAATTTTTTTCCAAAACTCAACATGCCTCAA
>CATIWO010164657.1:0-20219 GCA_949673435.1 Macaranga tanarius
TTAAGTAAACCTAGTTAGTTAATCAATCTTTTGAAATGGTCAATTTAAGAATAAGAACCCTAGCTTTTAAACTTTGATTGAATTTAAGTTTTTCTTTATTTTGATTTAGTGTTAGTTTTTAAAGAATCCAAACTCTATTTCATTGTCTAAACAAACAAACATAGTGATTATTTCAGTATTCAATTTTCCAATCTTTGTGGGATGATATTTTATTACTACTGGTTGCGATTCTGTATGCTTGCAGATTTGTACTCATCACTTATAAATTACAAATTAAGTGGGAAAGTGGGATCTTTATGAATGCAAATGTGCTAGAAAAGAAAAGAAAATTCATGCGCATATATAAGAAAGCTAACAGAATGAATGTTGAACATATGTTAAGCTCAATGGGTTATTGCAAGCATATAAGTATGTTGTGTTTTGTGATATGAATTTTGGTGGGAGATCTGTTGACTTTATGTTTTGGACAAGTTTTGGGTGTTTTGGATGCGTTTGGTATGTGTATTTTTATGTTGGAAGCAGACATGGCCAACTATACGGCCATGTATCAGGGTGTGTTGGGAGACATGGCTGGATACACGACTATGTCCCGAGGTGTGTTCAAATATGCTATTTTTCTAGTGAGATACACGGCCATATCTCAGGCCGTATTAGAATCTGTTGTTTTGTCTAGAATGATACACGGGGTGCTACACGGCCGTGTTCCAGGCTATGTCTCGACTAGTTTAAGCTCTGGAAAGCTACACGGGCTGTAACACACTTGTGTGGCATATAGAGTTGTCCAAATCCGTTTAGGAAGCATTTTTCTTCCTATTTTCTCTCCACAAACACTATAAATAAGCCTTGTATCAATTTAAGGTTATTGAATTCGGCCTATTTATCATTCTTAGCCTTCTAAATACTTTTTGTACGCTATTTTTACGATCATAGTGAAAATCTCTCCTCCTCTACCTATGGTTTTTACCCATATTGGGATTTTTCATGTAAATCTTTGTTTCTATTCTTGTTTACTTTGATTTGCTATTGTGTGTGTGTTTGTTTGTGATCGTCTATTGCTTCCACTACGACTCTAATAAACTAGTATCAGAGCAAAGATTGTTTTTCCCAGGTTTGATCTTGGCATTGTCTAATTTGAATAATGGCATCATTGAAGTATGATATTCTACTATTAGATCGTAGTATAAGATTCACATTATGGCAGGTTAAGATACAAGCCGTACTCGCTCAGATGGAGTTAGATGATTGTATTTTAGGGTTTAATCAAATGCTCGCGTCATGGACAGATGATGTAAAGAAGCGTAAAGATCATAAAGCCTTGACACTAATACATCTACATTTGTCGAATACTATTTTACAGGATGTAATGAAGAAAAAGACCTCATCTTCATTGTGGGTGAAGTTGGAGTAAATATGCATAAAGAAATCTCTCCCTAGCAAGATGCATCTAAAGTAGCATTTGTACTCTCATCGTATGGTGGAAGGTATATCCTTTGAGGATGACTTAATTGTGTTTAAGGAGATTGTCTCTAACTTAGAGAGTATGGAGCTCAAGGTTGAGGATGAGGACTTAGCTTTAATTTTGCTATGTTCTTTACCTCCATCTTATAGAAACTTTGTTGAGACTCTGTTGTATAGTCGTGAGAAAATCTCTCTTAAAGAGGTTTACGAGTGGTTGTATTCCAAGGAGCAAGTTAAACAGTTAGTGGTTAACCTGAAAACTCATGGAGAGAGTCTCGTTGTTAGAGGAAAGACGACTGAGAGAGGTGTGGATGAGAATAGGGGTAGGTCTAAGTTGAACAGTAAGATCGTTAAGTGCTATTACTGTAAGAAAAAGGGTCATGTCAAGGCTGAGTGTTACAAGTTGAAAAATAAGGCTGAGAGAGGTAATCAAAAGGGTAATAGGCCAAAAAATTCTAGTGAGGCTAGTGTTGTTGAAGATGTAAAAGATTTAGACAATCAAGATGATCTTCTTGTTATCTCTGATAGTAGGGTCAACTCAATATATGACTGGATTTTAGACACCGCCTGCACATTCCATATGACTCGCAATCGAAAATGGTTTACAACCTATGAACCGAGAGATATAGGGGCTGTATTGATGGGGAATGATGCCTCATGTAAGATTATCAGAATTGGAACGGTAAGAGTTAAGATGCATGATGGGATCATAAAAAACTTGAGGGTATTTGGCATATTCCTGATTTGGGCTAAAATTTTATTTCAGTTTCCATCTTCGACAGTGAAGGTTACAGTTATTTAGGTAGAGGTGGAGTGTTGAAGATCATAAAGGGCTCTCTCATTATGATGAAGGGGCATTTGAGGCATGCCAAGTTGTACGTCTTTGAGGGTTTGACCATTATAGGTGACGTAGCCATCACCTCCTTTGAGTTGGATAAGACTGCACTTTGGCATTTGCGATTAGGCCATATGACTGAGAATAGTCTAGCTGAGTTGAGCAAAAGAGGGCTGATAGATCGTCGAATTACGAAATTGGAGTTTTGTGAGCACTGCGTGTTTGGGAAACATAAAAGGGTGAGTTTCAGTAAGGGCATTCACATCATAAAAATGACAATTAACTATGTTCATTCAGACCTTTGGGGGCCATCCCAAGTTCCTACAAAGGGTGGTGCAAGCTACATGCTGACGGTCATTAATGATTACTCGAGAAAAGTTTGAGTGCTCTTTATGAGGCATAAGAGTGAGGTGTTTGCCACTTTTAAGTAGTAGAAGACCATGATTGAGAAATAGATTGGAAAGCAAGTGAAGCATCTCCGCACTGACAGTGGTTTGGAGTTTTGTTCGGGTCAATTTAACTCATTTTGTAAGTCTAAGGGAATTGTTAGGCAAATAGACGGCCATGTCTAAGGCCGTGTTGGAATCCGCCATTTTGTCCAGACTGATACACGGGGAGCTACATGGCCGTGTCTCGACTAGTTTATGCTCCAGAAAGCTACACGGGCCGAAACACACCCGTGTAGCATAGAGAGTTGTCCAAATCCATTTGAGAAGTATTTTTCTTCCTATTTTCTCTCCACAAATACTATAAATAAGCCTTGTATTAATTTAGGGTTATTGAATTCGTCCTATTCATTATTGTTAGCCTTCTAAATACTCTTTGTACACTATTTTTATGATCGTAGTGAAAATATCTCCTCCTCTGCTCGTGGTTTTTACCCATACATAAATATTTGTGTCTATTCTTATTTACTTTGATTTACTATTGTGTGTGTGTGTGTTTGTGATCACCTATTGCTTCTGCTGCGACTCTAACAAAGTATTTGATAATATAATATTGAGCACATGCACTTATGTTACTAAGAGATAGTAAGTTCATGCACTTATGTTACTTAGAGATAGTAAGTCCATGTATGGGATATGACTGGGTTTGATGAGTTGGTAAAATTGTATTTGGGACACAGTCTTTCACCTTAAGAGATAGATGTAAGAATGTGTCTGAGGTATGGCATTCGTAATTATAGTATTTAACTTTAGTTTAGTGCGGCGTAACATCTGCAGCCAGGCCAACACAAGAATAAATAAATAATGAAAACATTTTCTGTAGTAATAGTAGTACCCAGATTGATATCTATTTGTACATATTGTGCAACACTCTAAAATCAAGAAAATACATTTAAAATAATTATTTCTTTAAAAGTTCGATTTGACATGGCACTAAGCATCAATAATATATACTTTTAATTGTGGGAAGACCTAGAGCTTAAGAGGTTGAAATGGCAAATACGATTGGGTCGTACGATAAATAATGTTACATAAGCAACAAGGAATATCATATTTTTTAGCAGAAGGCTTAATATCATAAATTAAGAGAAAATTTAAAGGAACGATATTGTGTGGCGTAACAAATCAAGTGATGCTCGCTTTCTTGTGAATGTAGCAGGCAGATTGCTATTTAAATGGCAAAGTGCTCAAAAGATAGGTGATAAAGAGGCTGGATATGCTGACACTAGGAATGGTAATATGGCTTGGACTGTTCCACACATAGGCTATGTAAAATTGAATATGGATGCTGTTGTTTATAATGCTGCAAATAAAACAAGGTTAGGAGGCATTGTTTGGGATCATTTGGGCAACATACTTGGTGGCTTCTCCATACCAAAGATGGGAGCTTTTGCCATTAAAGAAACAGAAGCTATTGCAGTAAGAGAGGGTCTTAGTTGGTTGAAGCATAAGCCTTGGAACATGGTGATTATAGAGATGGATGCCGAAGTAGTTTGTCAAGCTTTAATTTCAGATGGCACAGATGTCTCTCCTTTTGGTTTGCTTATAGAGGGCTGTAAACTTCTTTCTTCATCTTTCGCAAATATCAAAGTCTGCTTTGTGAGATGTTCAACGAATAAAGCAGCCCATGCTCTGGCTAATGCTGCTTATTCTATGACTGAAGTCAGACACTGGGGTTTTTGTCCCGATTTCCTTATTGATGTACTAGACTTTGATTTATCTTAATGAAAATTTCCATGTTGGATTTCAAAAAAAAAAAAAGAGAAAATTTAGTGGAAATAATAAATATTCAAGCCTCAACATATAGTGTATCAATAATTTGATGGAATATATATATGCTGCACATAATTTGTAAACTGCAATGGAATGGTCCAAGTTCATAAATTTGGATTTCGACGTCATTTAATATATGCACATATGTAGAACAAACTTATTCCTACATAAGACCCAAAACAATTTATTTATTATAAAAGTCTACATAATATACTTACTTTAATAATTAAGGTCAAGTTTTTATTATTAAAAACACTGCTGGAAAATTCTAAATAGTATGTTTTTTTTGGGCAAAACGCATGTTGATCCCAGTAATCTCAAAACTTTTTTTCACATTGCATCTTTTTACTAAATTTTTAAGATACTGTAGCCCATGTATTTAGGGGTGTACATCAATTGGATCAGTTCGGTTCGATTAAAAATATATAAAGCCGAATTAATTTAAAAATATTTATAAAAAACCAAATCGAACTAAACAAGAGTTAAAACTGAATTGAACCAAACTGAATTGGTTCGATTCAGTCAGTTTATTCGGTTTCACTTTTTTTTTTGTAATTTTAAACCTACTGAATTTATGTAATTTTGCACTGTTTGAATAATATTTACGAGATTTATTATTGTTAATTTATATTTATTTTATTGATTAATTTTTTAGAAAATCTACCGAATCAATTTTCTAAAATGAATTTAAATAATTTTAGTTTAAATTTTTTAGGTATTAAATAATTTTATGAATAGTTTTAAATATTTAAAAAATGATATTATTGATTTATTTTGAAAAAGTAGTGCTAAACTGATAAAAAAATCGAATGATAAATACCCATATAATTTAAAATATTTTATAAATTTGGTTTGATTCGGTTTAATTAGATTTTTTACAATAAAAAACTGAATCTAGCCAAAAATATTTTGATTCTTAAAAGTAAAAATTGAACTAAATCTTTTTAGAATTTAAACCGAACCAAACTGAACCAATCGGTTATTTTTGCTCACCCCTCGCTGCACTTTCAATTTTCAACACATTGAGCCTTTATTGGAGGGAGTTAGATAATGGCAGTTAAAAAAATCTAGTTTAGTCCTTGTAATTTTAAAATTTTCTATTTAATCCTTATAATTCTATTTTTAACAGTTTTTGGAAGGTTATTTTTTATTAATTAAATCATTAAAATTACTAAAATAATTAAATTAAATTAATTAAAAATTTTAAAAATTATATATATATTTTTAACTTTTTTTTATCTATTTGAAATTAATGTAGTTAATTTATTTTTAATAAATTTTCATATTATATTATTTTAAAAATTATAAAAATACTTGTCATAAAATGTGTAGGTTTTAATTGTTCATCAAATATTTATACAATTAAAAGATATGAATGCAAAAATAATACATGATAAAATTTTAACTAATAAAAAAAGACACATAAGCTATTCAATAAATGAAATACAATAAATTATATTCACTCATATAAATTTTTTCATATTTATGCAAATATATTTATTGTTATTGCCCAAAAAATATGTTATATAATTGATAATTTAGAATAAATATTTGATATATTAATTTTTGAATAACTATATATTTATTTTTTATAAATTTTAAAATAATTTTAATACCAATAGTAATTATTTAATTATAATTCATATATTTTTCAAATATTATTAAGTTCTATTATATTTTTTAAATATGAGACAATATAAATTATTTAATGGTGATAAAAAAATTGTTAGCAATAATGTAAATTAACATTTCATAACTTTAAAGATATTAATATAGTAAATTCATATTTTATTTATTTAAAAATTAAAAGAATAACTAACTTTTTTTCATTTCCTTGATTTAATTATATAAATATTTATTGAATAATTAAAATATGACATAGTTATTTTTAGTAATATAAATCTATTATAAATAGATGACCAACATTCAATTATATAAAAAGTATATAATTTTTTAAATTTTTAATAAGTTTAATTGAATTATTTTAGTAATTGTACAAACATAATTGTTAATAATAAAAATTATAAGGATTCATTAAAGAAATTTTAAAATTACAAAGACTAAACTAGAGATTTTTAACCTCATTGTCCTCTTTCCATCCAATAAGGCGCAACATGCCGAAAATTGAAAGTGTAAGGATTTAATATGCCGAAAATTGAAAGTGCTGTAGTGTAATGTGTCAAAAATTTAGTAGAAGAGTGCGAAGTGAAAAAAAATTGAAAGTACAAGTAGATAAAGATGCATTCTGTTTGTTTGTTTTTTTTTTTCTTTTATTATCGTGCAAACATTTGCACAAATGAAGTTACAACTATTAATTTGTTAAAAAAAAGAAAGTTACAACTATTGATTTTTATTTAATTATTACCATCAATTATATTGGTATATTAATACCTGTAAAATATATCAATAATTATAATTAATTAAATTTTAATCTAACAGTTTTAATTCATCTGCAACATTTCTAAACATACTGTGGACACCTTGGGTTGGCTCGGCCCAAAACAAGAGCCCAATGATGAAAATCCAACAAAAATGAGCCCAAACAGTGTAAAACCTAAGATTCTGGTCCACCTGACAAGCCCATGGCCCATTTAGTCCATTAAAGTCCTCTGACGGGCTTTGTCTCATCACTGAGGGGATCGTCTCATCATTGAGGCGGCGCCTCAGTGCATTAAGGCGGTGGCTTCATTACTGAGGCGGCGCCTCATCGATGAGGTGATCGCCTCATCACTGAGGTGGTGCGTTGCTGAATCCTGCCAAAAAAAAAAAATCAGTCACAGTCCAAAGAAACGTGGATAAATCCCATGTTCCTCTGGAACGTGAGGAGTGGTAAGGAGTGTAGGAAAAGAGAGAGAGAGGAAGAGGGAGAATAAAAAGAAAAGAAAAGCAAAGGAGAAGAAGGAAGAACAAAAGAAAAAAAATCAGGGAGGAGGAAGCCAGAACCAAAGCCAAACAAAAAAAAATCAGGTAGAAAAAAAAAAGAAAGATTTCACGTAGGAAAAAGAGGCAGAAAAGAAAAAGGCAAAAGAAACAGAGGTAGAGAAAAGAATTGAACAGAGCTTTTGGGGCTAGAAGCTTGACAAAGGGGCTTGGGAATTCAACCTTACGCTGCGAGTGGCTTATTGTTCATTGCAGAAACCATTCTGAGGGAAAAATTATTTTCCCAGTAACTATCAAACTCATCTTTTCTTTTCTTTATTTTTATATTCTATGTGATGGTTTTTGTTGTTTTCAAAGTTTAAATTTCATCCAATGGTATTGTTGTTTGATTTCTCTTCATTTTGTAGTTTTATTGCATGGTTTAGATTTTGAATTTTGATTTGTTTACAGAAGCTTCATATATATATATATATATATATATAACTTTGTTCCATGTTTTATAAAGATTGCATTTGTTGTTTAATTTTAGAATTTGGTCTTTATATATTTAAATTGGCTTAGTTCATTGATTTACATCTAATTTGTTATTTTCTTTTAGAAAGATATTGTTCTAGTTTGTTCTTTGGTTCATTGTATTTTCCTGTCTGAGTGTGCAGAGGCGCCGTCTCATCGATGAGGCGTCTCCTCTGCGTTCACCGACGGCCAGCTTGGCACCTCACCGTGATAAGGCGGTGCCCTATCGATGAGCCGCTGCCCCAGTGAGTCGAATTTGGCTCTTTTATTTTTTTTTTGTTATTTACATTGTTTTTTTATTTTTATTTATATTTTCTTTGATTGTAGTTATGTTTAACATGTCCAAATCCATCTTGAATGATTAATAGCAGTCTTTATTATGTTTTTATGCATTTTTTGTTATTCATTATTTTCTTTTATGTTTGTACTAATCTTATTTCATTTTGTAGGATATTTTTGAAAGATTATTCATAACTTGTACTGCAGGATTCATTATTAGTAGCCCGTTGGTTGCTAAATGATTTTCTTTAAGTTTCCCAGTTGTATAGTAGTAATTTAATTATTTATTTATTTTTATTTTTATTTTTATTTTCTTTGTATGAAATGGGTTGTAATTCATTTCTCCTCCCTCCTTTTTTTTTGTGTGCATTTAATTTTGATTGTTTTTTTTTTTATTATTTTTGTTATTTTATTTTGGATGGTATATGTGATGTATGTATGGATGTGATAATTCAAGGACCAAATTGCATAAAATGGACTAATAATCAAACTTGGACCTAATTGCAAAATTTGAAAATTAATTTGCATGTAAATAAATGAATAATTAAGCAATTAAAAATAGGGTAATGCGTCGTGTCTCGGACCGAGACACTACGCGGGGGGTAAATTACCGATTTGCCCCCCCTGTTATAAAGGATTGAAAATTTTTTTGGTGGTAAAAAGGTAATTTTACATATAAAATTACCTTTTTACCCCCCAACTATTACTGCCCCCTGTAAAATGGGGGGGGGGCAGAATGGTAATTATCTCGGTCCGAGATTGTCTCGGACCGAGACACTTATCATCGCCCTTAAAAATAATAATACATGAAACACAAACGGAGGTCGATCGCAAGGTCGGGTGGGATACTCAAAAGCCCATACCCAGTTTTCGAACCCAATCTCTGAGGACGGCTGCTGGGCTTCCTCCATTGAATCCAGTTGCTGTAAAAGTATCCCAGATTTAACCGAGGTAGCGACTCCCATCTCCGATCTAGGCCCAAAAGGCTTGTGGTTGTATTCCTAGTGGGCCCTGAGCCCGCACAGTACCGTGGTCACCGGACACTTGGGTGTGCGCTGAACCCCGTCGCCTACAGTGGCGACTCCACTAGGAATAGAAAAACTAATTCTAGTGTTTTGTGTTTTATCATTTTTAATTATTAAATTATTCCTTTTACATTCATTACACCATTTACACATACTGTGCACACAGTCCCAATAACCCGACAATTCTTATTGCTTTGCTGTCTGTATTTCATTCAAACCTGGTGGTGAAGTATATAGCTATTGTTACTCACAGTGAGTATAATTGAGTATGTCATTCAAACCCTTGAGTGGGGAGACGAAAAGAGAGTATATAAAGACTGTGGGACCTTTGACCTTACTTGAGACTCAGCTCATGTAGTGCCCTAGCAACTACCCTTAAGATGTCCATAAATGCATGTGTTCTATTTCCATATAGTAGTCTCATTTATAAAGCTCAAGCCCAATAATGATGATCCATTTTAAATTGGGCTTTAGTCCTTCTATTATGGCCTCGTTATGTTGGACTTTCATTTTATTAATGAGATATGCTACTTGTTTGAAATGTCTCGAGAGATTTGCATGAACATCAATTTTTTTATCCCCCGATGACAAGCAAAACCCAGACCAAAAATCATAAGATAAGAGACTCACTCTAAACACGTGTGTTGAATAAGGTTAGAAGGCTTCGTTATTGAGACTTGTGTGTGTTTGTTATTTGTGTATTTATTTTGTAAACTCTTTGCAAAAAAAAAAAGAAAAAAATTCAAAAAAGAAAAAAAACCATTTGTATTTCATGTATACATGCCACTCATTTTCATTTTTTAAATTCATATATTTACAGTTGAAAGCCTCTTTTATTTGGAAGCGAGTCAAGGGTAATTTGCCCACCAATATCAAGAATCTGGGTAGTCAATTGAGAGCACACTATAAGGGGAACATAATGTCGGGATCCTTCAATTTTGATATAGAATCCCTAAGGTAAGAAATTCTAAAGGAACTCAAGGATGATGTACAACAAATATGCACAGAGATGGTTGCCGAGATGTTTGGAAAGAGGCCCATGAAAGAGAAGGACTCTGAAACAAGAACCATAGTTAGTGAACCACATAAAGGAAAATAAAAAGTATCAGAGGGTTCAGTTGAATCAGAATGGGAGAAAGATATGAAAAAATAGATGGATCAGCTGCAAGCTATGATGAAGAAGCTTGGGCCCAACCATGATTTTTTCGACCTAGATCTGGAGAAAGATAAATCATTACCCCCGAAGTTCAGATTTCCAAACATCAAGAAGTATGATGGGACATATGATCCTCACCCGCATCTCTGATAGTATATCACTTTTATGAAGCCCACTGGACTGACTAAGGTACAAATCATTAAGCAATTTTCATTATCATTAACGGGAGCTGCTATTCAGTGGTACTACACTTTGGATGCCCCTGTTTAACAGATCTGGAAAGAACTTTGCTCAGCCTTTGTCAAGCAATATGGGCTGAATTCTCAATTTGAAGTCTCTCTCAAAGAATTGCAGAATATAAGGCAGGAGCTTGATGAATCCTTCACAAGCTTCTTAAATAGATGGAGAGGAAAGTTGGCTCTAATGAAGCATAAACCTGCAGAATTAGATCCATTACTTGTAGCTGCAGAAGCTTGCATTCCACCTATCGCCGATAAGCTGAAGAATATAGGCATTAGGAATTTTGGGGAATTGTACCGCTTTAGTGTGCAAATTGAGGGTGACATGAAGTTGGATATTAATGAATAACTGTAGTTATCTCCTATGGCTGTAATAAATTAGAATAATATTTTACTGTAAATTTTTCTATCTTTTTGTGTTAATAAATGTCAAATTATTTGATTTATGTGATTGTAAATTTATTATAATTGTGCACCTTATGTTATGCTTGAATGAGAGAAAGAGAGACAAAAAAAAGAAAAGAAAAAACCATCGAATAAAAATGGCTAAATGTCAGGATCGAATTTCAGTTTCTCTTTGGGTATCAAACATTTCACTTCTCCTTTACATCGACCCTCTTCAAAAAAAAATGAAAAATGAAAGGAAAACCATGAAAAAAAGAAAAAAAAAAAGAAAAGAAGAAAAAGGAGGAGAAATAAGGAAAAGAAAGATCTTAAATGCTACCCATCTTTGAAAAAGTCGATTCCTATGCAACAATTGAAAATTTCTCATCTTCACCATAACCAAAATAAAATTCCCCTCAAACACTCATTTTCACCAACCTTTTGAAATCCTTACGAGCTGAAAAATAGTTGACCAGAAAACCTGCAACAGGCTGGTCAATAACAAGCATAATATAGTGTGTACAGTTGTAACGAATGAGTAATCATATAAAATGAGCATGATTGATATGATATTAGCACACGAAGTGTCAGACATGGACTTTTGTGAATATGATTAGCAGCCAAAATGGTGACACAAATATCAAACAATCAGTCACATGAGTATCAAGTCAGCAGTGTGTAGTAAGCACATCACAGCAGTATGGACATCAAGCAGGCAGGCCGACAAAGTTTAATCATCAGTATAATTTTACAACCACCCAGCTAGATTGAAAACTCTCAAAAAGAGAGCAATCTAGGCAAAAGAGGGAAAATAAAAAATAAAGATGAAAAGACCCAGCTAGGTTCAAAAAATCTCAGAAAGAGGATGACCTAGGCAAAAGAGGGAATATAAAAATAAAAATGGTTGCAATTTCAAATTGGGGGGCAATCAAGTGTGGCAGAATCTTACTAGGGGGCAGATGAAATGTCTCTTTCACATTGAGTATAATCATGGCAGTCCTCCAACAAGCAAGCACTCTTAGACCGCAATCAAGCCAAGAAGCATTTGTTGTGTCATCATCATGTTCTAATCATGGAGGGTGTCAGGTTTTGTTTCCAATAATAATAGTCTTAATGGTAGTCTGTGATGGACTCAATTCTCAGATTTGGATTCTATGATAGAAGAGGGAACCAATTTTCCAAGATAAGCTCTAAATGAAAGAGACATTTGACTAGTCACTTATTTTGCAAAACTTACTTTTGAATCTCAGGCATACATGCATCACATGAAGTTGTGTTTGTTAAAATTATATTCACAAGCTTTTAAATATTTTAGTCATACATACATCACCCCAGTTGTGTTTTGAAAAATATTTTATGCCTGATGCCCGAAGCGGTTATATAGCACTTTTCATATGTTTTTCTCCTGACGCCCGAAGTGGCTATATGGCTCATTTCGAATATTTTTTGCCTGACGCCCGAAGTGGCTATATGGCTTATTTCGCATGTTTTTCGCCTGACGCCTGAAGTGGCTATACGGCTCTCTTCACATGTTTTTCGCTTGATGCCCGAAGCGGCTATAGGGCTCTCTTCACATGTTTTCCGCCTGACGCCCGAAGTGGCTATATGGCTCACTTCATATATTTTCACTTGACGCCCGAAGTGGCTATACGACTTTTTTCACATGTTTTCTGCCTGATGCCCGAAGTGGCTATATGGCTCATTTCATATATTTTTTTCCTGACACCGGTGGTGGTGATAAAGCGTGTTCCTTTTTTAGAACCCCTTGATTTTTGTTGAACATCAAGGTAGACGACAAGCCAAAAGCAGAACCCCTTGATTTTTGTTGAACATCAAGGTAGACGATAAGTCAAAAGTAGGATCCCTAAATTTTTATTGAACATCAAGGTAGACGGTGATAAGCCAAAAGTAGAACCCCTTAATTTTTGTTAAACATCAAGGTAGACAACAAGTCAAAAGTAGAATCCTTTGATTTTTATTGAACATCAAGGTAGACGGCGACAAGCCAAAAGCAGATTCCCTTGATTTTTATTGAACATCAAGGTAGACGGTGACAAGCCAAAAGTAGAACCCCTTGATTTTTGTTGAACATTAAGGCTGACGGGATTAGTTTGGGATGTCCTCTCAAATAGTCAACTCTGAGGTTGACGGGCGGAAACCCTAGCAATAAGTCTCTAACCTCTTGATTTTATGAACATCAAGGCTGACGGCATGAGACTTCCTTTCTGGTTTGAATCCTCTTGATTTTATGAACATCAAGGCTGACGGAACAAAAATCAGAATCATTTATTTGTTTTCAAACATCTTTCTTCGTTATTTGTATTCTTTCTTTTTCATAAATCAGTAAAATGCTTGCATGTGCTTTTCCATAAATCTCATTACATTATTTTGCATTTCGATTTTTGAAAAGTAGGGGGGAAAAATGTGGACACCTTGGGTTGGCCCGACCCAAAACAAGAGCCCAATGATGAAAGTCCAATAAAAATGAGCCCAAACAGTGTAAAGCCTAAGATTCCGGCCCACAGCCTATTTAGCCTATTAAAGTTCTCTAACGGGCTTTGTCTCATCACTAAGGCGTCGCCTCAGTGCATTAAGGCGGTGGCTTCATTACTGAGGAGGTGCCTCATCACTGAGGTTGTGTGTTGATATTTTTACCAAAAAAAAATCAGCCACATTCCAAAGGAATGTGGATAAATCCCACGTTCCTCTGGAACGTGAGGAGTGGCAAAGAGTGTGGGAAGAGAAAGAGAGGAAGAGAGAGAATAAAAAGAAAAGAAAAGAAAAGTAAAGGAGAAGAAGGAAGAACAAAAGAAAAAAATTAGAGAGGAGAAAGCCAGAACCAAAGCCAAACACAAAAAAATTAGGTAGAAAAAAAAAGAAAGATTTCACGTAGGAAAAAGAGGCAGAAAAGAAAAAGGCAGAAGAGACAGAGGTAGAGAAAAGAATTGAACAGAGCTTTTGGGGCTAGAAGCTTGACAGAGAGGCTTGGAAATTCAACCTTACACTGCGGGTGGCTTATTGTTCATTGCAGAAACTATTCTGAGGGAAAAATCATTTTCTCAGTAACTATCAAACTCATCTTTTCTTTTCTTTATTTTTATATTCTATGTGATGGTTTTTGTTGTTTTCAAAGTTTAACTTTCATCCAATGGTAATGTTGTTTGATTTCTCTTCATTTTGTAGTTTTATTGCATGGTTTAGATTTTGAATTTTGATTTGTTTACAGAAGCTTTATATATATATATATAGATATATCTTTGTTCCATGTTTTATAAAGATTGCATTTGTTGTTTAATTTCAGAATTTGGTCTTTATATGTTTAAATTGGCTTAGTTCATTGATTTACATCTGATTTGTTGTTTTCTTTTAGAAAGATATTGTTCTATTTTGTTATTTGGTTCTTTGTATTTTCCTGCCTGAGTGTGCAGAGGTGCCGCCTCATCGATGAGGCATCTCCTCTGCATTCACCGACGGCCAGCTTAGTAGGGCGCCGCCCCAGTGAGTCGAATTTGGCTCTTTTATTTTTTTTGTTTATTATTTACATTATTTTTTTATTTTTATTTTTATTTTCTTTGATTGTAGTTATGTTTAACATGTCCAGATCCATTTTGAATGATTAATAGTAGTCTTTATTATGTTTTTATGCATTTTTGGTTATTCATTATTTTCTTTTATGTTTGTACTAATCTTGTTTCATTTTGTAAGATATTTTTGAAAGACTATTCACAACTTGTACTGCAGGATTCATTATTAGTAGCCCGTTGGTTGCTAAATGATTTTCTTTAAGTTTGCTGTTGTATAGTAGTAATTTAATTATTTATTTATTTTTATTTTTATTTTGTTTGCATGAAATGAGTTGTAATTTATTTATCCACCCTCTTTTCTTTGTGTGTGCTTTTAATTTTGAATGTTTTAATTTTGATTGTTTTTGTTATTTTATTTTGGATGGTGTATGTGATGTATGTATGGATGTGATAATTCAAGGACCAAATTGCATAAAATGGACTAATAATCAAACTTGGACCTAATTGTAAAATTTGAAAATTGTTTGGATTAAATAGCCATTTGCATGTAAATAAATGAATAATTAAGTAATTAAAAATAATAAAATATGAAACACAAATGGAGACCGATCGCAAGGTCGGATGGGTAACTCAAAAGCCCATACCCAGTTTCTGAACCCAATATCTGAGGACGGCTACTAGGCTTTCTCCGTGGAATCCAGTGCTGTAAAAGTGTCCCGGATTTAACCCGGGTGACGACTCTTATCTCCGATCTAGACCCAAAAGGCTTGTGGTGGTATTCCTAATAGGCTCTGAGCCCGCACAATGCCGTGGTCATGAATATTTGGGCGCGCGCTGAGCCCCGCTGCCTACTGTAACATTTATGCATCTTTTGATTCTTTGGTGGTAATCATAATTAACAAATAAGAATGAGAAACAGTTGTCTCCACAGTTTATCAATATAATTAATGGCTTTTTTCTTCCTTCACTATTACTTCACTACCATCGTCGTCGCTGCTTCCGATCCCATCTCCTATATCCCCGATCTCAACTACATAGCACTTGCTTGTGGCTCACAGATGAACGCTACTGCAATAGATGGCAGAAATTGGACTGCAGACACTGACTCTAAATTCTACCATCCACAACAAAACAATGCATCAACAACAATATCTCTTGAATCCGGAGCATATGTACCTTACACAATTGCTCGTATCTCTCTCTCCCAGTTCGCCTACCTATTTCCAGTTAGCACCGGGACACAATTTATCCGTCTCCACTTCAACCCTGCTTCTCGCTTGAGCTCTAAAGCATTTTTTTCTGTAAAAGCTAATAGCCATACACTTCTTAGTAATTTTAGTGCTGCCCTTTATGCTAAGTCTGTTGGCCTAGATTTATTTTCTGTAGAATTCTGGTCAGACGTGGAGGATGAGCAGATATTGAATTTAACGTTGTCTCCGAGTTTCGGTATGGGGGATGTATATGCTTTCATCAATGGGATTGAAACTATGTCCGTGCCCACCAATCTTTATTATATTGCTGCCAGTAATCCAGCGCTGAAATTTTTAGGCCAGAACAAGCCGCTTGGCCTGCATAACAAGACTACTGTAGAGGTGGTGTACCGAATAAATGTTGGTGGGTCTTATATCTCACCCATAGAAGACACTATCCTGTTTCGAAGCTGGTCTAATGATGAAGACTACTTGACAGTAGCTAAGACAAGCGTTCTGCCAGTTAACATCACAATTGAACTTAGGTTCAGTGTGTTTACTCGTTTCGCTGCACCAGATAAGCTCTATAAAACTGGCAGGACGATGGGGATAGACCAGACCACAAACGAGAACTACAATCTAACTTGGGAATTTCCGGTGGATTCTGGGTTCACTTATTTTGTTAGGCTTCACTTTTGTGAGTTTCAAGCAGCGATAACTCAACCAGGGGATAGAGTTTTTCAGATCTACATAGCTAATCAAGTTGCTGAATCTGAAGCAGACATAATTTATTGGAGTGGTGGGAATGGTGTTCCTGTGTATAGAGATTATGCTGTGACCATGAAAGCAAGAGGAAGCAAAAAGGTAGAGAATCTGTCTATTGCCTTGCATCCAACCTCAGAAAACATGACCCTTTACTCTGATGCAATTCTTAATGGGATTGAAATCTTCAAATTGATGGAATCAGCATTTCATGATATAACTCCTGCCAAGAAATCATCTAAAACAAAAAATATTCAGTTAAGGATAGTTCTCATTGTTGGTGGTGCTGTATCGGGCTTTATAGTGTTGTCTCTCCTGATCTTGTTAATACATAGACGGAAAGACAAGAATTCTAGTGACAGGGCTGCATGGTGGACACCATTTGTTTCTTCCTTGGAGAACACCAAGAACCACGGCACATCTCTACCTGATGATGCTTGTCGCTTATTTTCTCTAACTGAGATAAAATCAGCGACCAAGAACTTTGACAGTGTGTTCATTATAGGTGTTGGAGGGTTTGGCAATGTCTACAGGGGAACATTTAATGACAGCACCACGACGGTTGCAATCAAACGTCTGAGCCCAGGTTCAGAGCAGGGAGCAAACGAGTTTAAGACAGAGATTGAGATGCTCTCTCAGCTTCGACATCGTCACTTGGTCTCTCTAATCGGCTACTGCAATAAAGATCAGGAAATGATCCTAGTATATGACTACATGGCCAATGGTACTCTTCGGGACCATCTCTACAACACTAGCAATCCTTCTCTTCCATGGAAACAAAGACTAGAGATTTGCATTGGAGCAGCTCGTGGGCTGCGTTACCTACACTCAGAAGCGAAGCATGCAATCATTCATCGCGATGTGAAGTCAACAAACATCCTGTTGGATGAGAACTGGGTGGCGAAAGTTTCAGATTTTGGATTGTCTAAAATGCGGTCAATTCACAGCTCCAAGACTCATATTATCACAGTAGTCAAGGGTAGCTATGGCTATTTAGACCCTGAATATTACAGACGACAACAGCTGACAGAGAAATCTGATGTGTACTCATTTGGTGTAGTGTTGTTTGAAGTATTGTGCGCTAGACCTGCAGTAGATCAAACAATTGGAGATGATTATGAGGACCAAGTTAGTTTAGCAGTTTGGGCTAGAAAATGCTGCTGCAATAGAACTCTAAATCAGATCATTGATCCAATCCTGAAGGGAAAGATTTCACCTGAGTGCTTTAAAATATTTAGTGAAATTGCAGTGAGTTGTTTGCTAGATGACAGGACTAAAAGGCCATCAATGAGTGATGTTGTCTCGGGCCTTGAGCTTGCCTTGCGAATGCAGGAGACTGCAGAGAATAATCTCAAGCTTGGCGGGGATACTGTGGAAGTAAACTTTGATCTTGATATGCCACTGGACGTCTCTCCAGACATTATATCTTTGCTTAGAACTACCTCCTCTGATAAGAGTTGTAGTAAGATATGGACTGATGATAGTTATACTAGTTGAATGTAATGAGACTTAGCTTTGATTGTTGAAGCAAATTAGTTTGTTGAACTAATTTAATTAGCATTATGTATAATAGGCATGCTTTTATTTTTTGACACAGTAGAAAAGTTTCATCACTTGTAGTTTCAAAGATGGTATTGTTAAAATCTGAAATTTCTGAGCTTCTAGTTCTTGAACAACAGAGAAATCTACTTCTTATGCTGTTGCAAAAACTAAGACTAATTTGTGAACTGATTTATGTGGATGTGGATCAAAATCTGCTTTGTTAATATGTGACTTGAATTTAGCCTATGACATCATTATTTGAGCGTTTGTACATGTTTGGATTTTGTATTTTCATGTTGGAGGCAGACATGGCCTGATACACGGGTGTGTCTCAGGGTGTGTTCAAGGCTGTCATATTGTCCAGAATGGTACATGGGCAGCAACAAGGGCATGTCTCAGGGTGTGTTGAGGTACACGGGCAGCAACACGGCCATGTAGCAGGGTGTGTTGAAATATGCCGTTTTGTCCATAATTGAATACGGGTCGAAATATGGCCGTGTAGCGTGCGAAATTGATGTTTTTGACATATAATTGGTGGCCAAGTCAAGAAAATCCTTCCCCAATAGGATTGGACTCTTATTTAGGAAGTAAACTCTTATTTGGAATTAAATTCTTATCACTTATCACCTATTTTGAAGAGGTTCCTATATTGAAGAGAATCTTTGATTAAGTTGGATTTTGGATTTATATCCTCTATAAATAGGGCTACATATATATGTGCTATGAAGAGTGTCAAGAGTGTTGTAGAGACACCGTGAATGCCTTGTGTTCTGCACTTATGCCAAGTAGAGAGCTGATGAGTACAAATCCGCAAGTGCACAGAATCGTATCAAGTAGTAATAAAGATATCATTCCATAGAGATTTTAAATTGAATACTGAAATACTAACTATGTTCGTTTGTTTAGACACCGAAATAGAGTTTGTATTCTTTAAAAACTAAAACCAGATAGAAATAAAGTACAATTCAAATTCAAACAAATATTAAAAGCTAGGTTCTTATTCTCAATTAGACCATTTCAAAAGATTGATTAACCAACTAGAAATGTAAGAAAGCCTTGCACTTCTAACTTCAAGTCAAGTATCTCCTATACTATGAACTAAACAAAAGAAAATGTATTCTGAAAAATAAAAGGAATAAAATCCAAAAACAAGAACCTCTTATGAAACATTCAATGGTTCTAATTAAAGACCTAGACATCTAGTGAGAAAGGTAATCTAAACCCTTTCAAACTCTATCAAATCAAAAACTAAAAGATAAGTTCATTTCTATCCAAACTTCAGTTGAATACCATCATCTCGTTCGCTGCCACATCAGTCAGGCACGGGTGTGCAAGAAAATTGCATGGCTGCACAAGAAAATGGCTCCTCCAATCCCATAGTTAGGCACAGTCGTGCACGATTCTTGCACGGCCGTGCACCTCTGTAATATAGCAAAATCTTTGCTCAGGCACGACTATGCACGATTCTAACACAGGTAGCTCCTCTTCTTGACTCCTAAGCTCATCTAACTTTAAGATTTGATCTCAACCTCATCCCAATACATCCTACAAAACAAAAACTTAAACAAATCTTATCTATTTAACATAAAAAAACCACTAAATCCTAATAATTAAAATAAACTAACAAAACTAACTAAAAACTAACTAAACATGCAAATCTAAACCTAAAATACGAGAAATAAAGTGCTCAAAATAAGACATTTTTCACACTCATCAAATTCCCCTCACACTTAAGCCTTTGCTTGTCCTCAAGCAAAATAAGAAATCAACCGATTTATACAAAGAACCAATATTATGAGTAATTCTTAACTTGAGGAACCATTCTAATCTCCCTTTAATACAAAGTTTCAAACCAAAAATTAAAACAATAACTCATGACCAAGAATATAACAATTACCAAGTGAAAAGCAAACTCCCTCGTTGAATTCATGAAAAAGCATGATTAACAACCAAGAAAAATGAAAGTAGGTATGAAACCCTAACACTCAAGTAGTTCTTTCATTAATAACACTTAAAAGGCACATAATTTATTTCTTATAATTTTCCTATTATAGTATCCCTCATCTTTCCATATTACTCAATATGGATACCTCAATAAAGTATACTCATACCCTTTATAGAGCATTAGAATACATATACGAGTGCATTTTACGCTCCATCTTGTTAAGGAATTTATTTTTTTTATTTTTTATTTTTTTAATGTAGTACCTATG